>SNQJ01S0082297.1:13527-26705 GCA_010110895.2 Picea sitchensis
TTAATTTGATTAATATTTGTTTTTTATAATACTTAATATTAAATTTTAAAATATGATTAGTGTTTAATAGTCACCTCATTCTCATAATGGCACCCATCATATGTCCAAAAATGACCAAATGACCATTGTTAAAAACTTTGAGTACAACATCGAAACAAGAAAACGAGTTCATGAATTTAAAGGAATGCTATTTAGCAATTGAAATTTAACCAATAAAATAAATATGTTTATCAAATTGATGTTGAGTTCGTGATTATTAATATAAAATCTAAATGAATCAACTTCTTGGTATATTAATGCAATGTTATTTACCCATTGAAATTGGAATTTAATAAATAAAATAAATCTTTGTAAAAAAATGTTGAATTCATCATTATTAATAGAAAATTTAAATTAATCAACTTATTGTTATCTTAATACAATTTTATTAAATTTATTCAGATTTTTTCTTTATTTTATTAATATTTTTCTTCATGTAAAATTGTAAATAGTTGATGAAGCAAGTGCAAGTTCTTGTCAAGTTTAAAAAACATAAATATACAATTTAATTTGATTATTCAAAAAACAATTTAATTTTATTATCAAAAAAACAATTCAAATGCACTATCACAAATAAAGAAAAAGAAAAAACAATTTAATTTCATTATTCCAAAAAAAACAATTCAAATGCACTATCACAAATAAGGAAAAAGAAGAAAAACATCTCATTATTGATGAGAAAGTATACCAAGATGCTAAAAATGTTAATAAGTAGTCATTCATCTTCGCAATGGACACTTACATATCATGCGTAACAAAAAAATAAAGACAAAGTCATATTTTTTTTACCGTCTTACATCTATTCGACCGATTTATCTAGTTGCAACCTTCTTTCTGCCTTATCGTTTTGTTAAAAACAACCTTACCAAAATGATATTATCCCGCGCAAATTATTTTGTTTCACAGCTTCATTCTTCGCCATGTACATTCACTTTGGTGGTTGAATGTACGCCATAGTTTTCTACCCTAAGACGTAATTTTCACCGGTTGGTCTTCCAGTGGTGTCGTTCTCGGACCTAAAGTTTTATCCGTACAATTCATTTGCTTTATCTTTTGGCTTATATGCTTGGAGCTCAGATCCTTCATACTTTCAAACTGTGCGCCTCTCGCTTGTGGGCTTGGGCGTCCTTGACGTATGACCCCTCAAACCTACCATTGTCCACCTAAATTCATAACCTACTATGTCATTTCATTTATCTTCTACCTTTTCTTCTTGGAGATTATGTCCTTCGTCTTCCGGGATATCCCGTTCTCTTGCAGCGTTATGTTCCCCATTCTGTATATTGACGGAAATTCTCATACTGAGCTACAGTGTTCTGAAATTAAAATAAATAAATCATACAAATATAAAAGTTCAGTTATAAAAGTTTAAGAGAAATATATAGGAAAATGTGGAAAGTTCAAAATTATCTATCTGTTTTTGCAAGTGTAAAGAAAAAATAAACATTACTAAACATTAGATATTATTTTCAAAATATTTGTCACACTACAAACCTTCTTAACTCAACAAACCTATAATGATCTTGGAAAGTTTTTCAAACACAGAAACAAAACTCTAAAGAATAATAAGTAACCATTTACCCTGTTAAAATCCTATAGACCAATTCTATATCATCATCATATATATATAAATAATTTCATCATACATCTATATATAATTTTTTGAGTAGATTGTAAAAATAATGCATGGCATCGTGGGGATTCGGGAATGAAGATGTATTATACCGCATGAAGAATATGTGGATGAATAGCAGCTGGTTATTGCATTGTTATTTGCACTAAATTAATTGTGAATTCTTTATTCACTAATGTATATCTCTGACTCTACGTATAAGCATCAGTACCACTTTTGATTCTCTGGATTTTGCGCTCACTTCAACGAACGGTCGTCGCTTTGGTCTAAAGGATCAAGGCTTCGACGGCCCCTCGAGTTAATCATGTAAAAGCCATTGGCCCTGTATATACGCATGTGGTGATGCTTCAAAAGAACTGACTTCAAATGCTACTTAATTTCAAAGACGTCGGCATACGCCAGCACACGCCATGAGCAAATCCACTGGTTTTGACGGGTTTTTGTTTTACCAAGGCATCTCTGAAATAATCAGATGTTGATGTTTAATATTATTAGTTTTCGTCGTGACAGTAAACTGTTGAAATAATGAAATATTTCTGTTTATTATTACTATTAATGTTTAATTTTCGTTAATATCAGCTTTCCTATTGGATGAGACTCTTGAAAATCTTTAATCCCTAATAATTTTGCTATTTGATGGCTACGAGTGGATCATGGATGAAAGAAAACGTTCAACTGTGTGGCCGTGACGCATTGTCTTCGTTCTGTCAGAGAATCTTACTGGAAACATATGGCCAGTAGTTGGGAAAAGCATGTCTTCGTTCTAAATGTCAGAGAATCTTACTGGAAACATATGGCCAGTAGTCTTTGGCGTTGCGAAAACGCTGGAATCCTAGGGAAATGAAAATGCATTTATTGTTTATGTGGGATGAATCTTGGACAGCTGTAATTACGAAGTAAACTATGAGAATTCGTAGCACAATGTCCATCCCTGCTGATAAATTTTCTCCCTAATGACCTCAGATAAATTATATTCAATAGTATGTGGATAGTTTCTATGCACCGTGCAATCGACGCAACGACAGCACATATTCGAGTTTGTTTAAAAAAAATTGAAACACAATTGCAATTCTCAGGAACAGTGGGCACCGGGAATCGAAGTTAGGAGAATACCACTAAGGTCGAAGTTGGCGTTCCTGAATGAGTTTTACGTTCACATGGATGTCAGTAGTGTACACTATTATTAAAAGGTACATCCAGCACATCTGAGTCATGTGTCATGCGGAGAGCTTAAACTTTTGATATAACGATGATTATATGAGAGTGCAAGAATATTGAATTATTGACAGATACTATAAAATCCATCTCCCCGAGCTCAATCTTGCAACTTCCTCTCTCGTTTGCGGTCTTTTCCTTGGTTGTTCCTATATTCTTTTTCGTTTCTGTAAGAGGAAGAGGAAGCAGCGCATTTGATTGAAGATGGGCAAGGTGGTAGCATTTCTTTTTATAGTTATGATCGGTGTAGCAACCACCATGTCCACACCTGCCACGGCAAGCAGCAGCTCTAACTGTCCTCCTTCTGCAAGGACTCCTAGCGTCCCTCGCAGGGGAAGTAGCCCTGGAGGTGGCAGATCAGGAGGAGGAAGCTCATCATGTCCTTTAGATGCACTGAAACTAGGAGCCTGCGTTGATTTGTTGGGGGGTTTGGTGCACTTAGGCATTGGGGACCCTGCTGTCAACCAGTGCTGCCCAGTGTTACAAGGCGTTTTGGAGTTGGAGGCAGCGCTGTGCTTCTGTACAACTATTCGCCTCAAACTACTCAACCTCAATATCATCCTCCCACTGGCTCTAGAGCTTTTTGTTCAATGTGGCCTTACCCCTCCTCCCGGATTCACCTGCCCACCTCTCAATTAGGAAGGTATTTCGTGCAGTGTTATTCATATCTTAGTAATTAATACATGTATTTATTTTGATCTCGTTTAAAATTAGATCTAATTATAGTATGTCGACATTGATTATGGACTGCAGGTGAATCAGCCCTTAAAACCATGGAAGGATGTCTACATATATTCTATTTTGATGGG
Organism: Picea sitchensis; assembly: GCA_010110895.2. Taxonomy (NCBI): domain Eukaryota; kingdom Viridiplantae; phylum Streptophyta; class Pinopsida; order Pinales; family Pinaceae; genus Picea; species Picea sitchensis. Next base: position 17,224 of record SNQJ01S0082297.1, read on the forward strand.
CTCGCACTATAAATAAGATTGCGGATATCTAGATTTATAGCTAGTTTGAGTGTTTTGGACTTCATGCAGAAGGTTTAAGATCGAGAATGCATGCTGAGAAGTGCTCAGAGTTTCCCTTACTGTTATCGATCTTGTTCCTGCAATAAAAATAAGTACCATTGATTTCTCTGTTTTATCTGATGAGCATATTATAGCAGCATATCTTTGTCGATTCTGCAGTTAAAAATTATATTTCATATTACAATATCCTTGCTTTTGCTTTGTGATTAAATCGGAATGTCCTTAGATATCTTTTTATCATGAGTTTAATCACATAATTTTCATTTCTTTAGTTTCCTCGTCTGTACTATACAACACGATGCTTGCATATGTTAAATATAAACCAATACGTGCAGAGATGTGGGTTACTCATTTTATTTCATTAGCATAAGCATACTGTATTCAAATTGAATCATAATCGTTCGTAGCAGATAGAGAATCGTCCATTCCATGATCATTGCTTTTAGTAGAATATGAAATGTGTCAGTCATCTGCAAGTGAAAAATCGAATGCAAAGTGGCGTCGTTTACTCAAATTCAGGAGAGTTTTAAATGGAGCTGATCTTTATATTTGTAGTGTTCAGCTAAGTAGTTCTTCTCGAGTTCAGCAAAGTAGTTGAAGAGTCTGCAGTGTTTAATGTTGAGTCAGTCTTAGTTTCTGTAACCAGCTTCTATATAACTTCCAGTCTTTAGTTAGTAAATGATGATGCATAGTAGATGCATAGAGGAAATGTAGAAGTTAGTAAATGATGATGCATAGTAGATGCATAGAGGAAATGTAGAAAAGTAGAGAGGAGCAACAATAGTTGAAAAGTTTAAAAAATTTGAGCACAAGCTCTGTGTTTGTAAATTCAGTGGAAGAAGTCATTGGAGCCGAAGCTCATTTTAATATTGTATTCTGTAAGGTCACGCACACTGTGTATACACTTGGTAGAAGTTTATTGATATCAATTAGTATTTGGAATTTATGTGTTTTATGTGTTAAGTATAGAAGTTGGTCACTAAAGCGAGCACACCTATTGACAATGGGCAGATTTTAATAGGGGTTTAGTGCTTAATGTTTCTAAGGACAGGATTAAATATGGCTGGAATATTCTTAGTAGTCACACAAAAATAAACATGCATTTCAATCATTAACTTCCTAGCTATTATAAAGACATCCGCTTATGTGGTTTTACATTTACTTAATCATATTTAAAAATTACTTTGATAGCGGACTGATTGCCACTTAAGTGATTAACAGAAAGTAAAATATTAAATAACAGATAAATGAAGTTCAACCATTTATTTGTTAATCAATAATAAAATTTAATATATTCTTTAAGGATTCTTTTCATCTTATCAACTCGACGCTGATCAACCACAAATTAAGTGTGGTTAAAGCTAGTTATTCTGCATTTATAAATTGTTCTTGGAAAGTCTTTTTTATTATTATTATAGAGCCAGCATCCCGTATAATCTGTGAACTGCACGACAAGTCATGAGAATTGTGAAACTCAGTATTTTGTCACTGCGAGTTCAGACACAAATTTTTGTGGCGCGCAGTATTTGTCACTGGTACAGTGTGCACAGTTTGGATCCAAGATTTGCTCGTTGAGCAGTGGATCCTAGAAAATGATCGCCATTTTTAAACTATATATACATCAAATATTGGATTGTAGTTAAAAACCCATGATTCTTGCTTACGTTTATATAGGCTTGCTCGCGACGGGTCTATCTACTGGAATGATTGGGGTTACTTTCCGACGAGGTCACGGGGTGGACTCCTATGGACCCTGGAAGTCTCTCTAAATAAGACCGTAGGACCTTCGAAGTCTACTGCCGTTGAAGCTTCTCCGAGAGTCTTGTTGGGTTCATGGAGCTTGGTGTGCGTTAAATTTGGCAGATTGCTACACTGGTTGGAGTGTGGTTTTTGAGTTCTTGGAACTCAGTATGGGTTATTTTTTTTTTTTTTTTTGGAGATTAGTACATTGGTTTCACTGTGGCTATCGACTAACCGCGTGGAAATTACGGCACAATAGCACATGTTCGAAGCGAATACACCTTTATATATAGACCCCAGCGTTCATACCACGTAGTGTGCGTATAATATTGTTTTACACTGGTCAATGTCATTTTCATATACAAAATTCCTTCTCATTTAGCGCAAACTATTCGAGATCACTCACTTGACTTGACTTCCTAAGGATTCAGGTGAAGTTCAGTGCACTTTTCAGTAAAGTATGTAAGTTTCCACAATTGGAACACTTTCGTATTCCTATTTTCACGTCACATTTTGTCGAGTTCATAATGCGGCGTCAGATTTTGTCAATCTGAGTCCGGTCCGGTTGTCGGAGCTCTCTCGACGACAAATCGAACACTTCTGTCACTTAATAGTTTGTTGACTGGCCACCGGACATATAAAGCCACTGGAACAACTCAACGCTGGTCGTTTCTTCGTTGTTCCTTCGTCAGTCCGTTTACCGATCTTCAGCCGTCCATTTCTCTGATGAACAACGATGGATCTTTCTGCCACGTCTTTTCACTGCTTAAGTTTCACATGGAGTTAGACGAATAAAACTTAGGGTTTTCCAATCTAGCTTCTCCTTGATCTCGCAGATTTCTCTGTTGGTGTGAAGGTTACCGAATGCCGATCTGCAAGAAAATTTCCCTCTCTAACCTTACTGGCCCGATTTCGTTATCTGAGCACTTCTGTGGCCCCGGCTTCTTCTACTCTTGAGTTAGTGTGCTCTACAATCTGTCAAGAGGCTTATGACTTCTCCTCTGATACCATGTCAAACTTAGAATCAGATAAACAAAACAAAAAAAGAAAACAGTCATGCGGAAATATCAGATGGAGCTTGGGTGTAGTTTTCAGTATTCATCTATATTAAATAGAATACAAGGAAATCAAAATACAAATCAGATCCCAGCGGACCTCTAAACAAACTGCTGTGAACTATAACTGAATAAAAAACTCACTGAAGTCTCTCTGAATTGAACTGGGTGAGCTGGTAAACAAGGGAACAGGGAGATTAACTCTAACAATAGCTAGGTTGTTCTTGGGGATGTAAGGTAGAACCAGTCAACTAAGGTTAGCTCCCTACATTTGTAATTATACTTCGCGCATTAAAACCCTGTGGTCCTGCAATATAATTCCGAGGACTTCATTCTCAACTACTACCTGGTATAAACCAGAGCTCCACCAATCACAGAGGCCTGTGCCTATCTATCTATGACGGTGATCACCACACTAGCTCCGATCACATTGTTCCTCGGATTCATGCTTCTGAGGCCAACAAATGAAAAGGAGAAGGCATCCATTAACTTGTGAGCCAGCTCTAACCTCCGATATGCTATTTTCGGTAAAATTTGGGGTTCAACCATCACAGCTTGTATATTTGTAAACAAAGGGATTCGATCCTGATACGACTCGATAATGAAATTTTTGATCGGAAGTATAAAAAGAACTTTCTGGAGCAGGTTTCTCACCATACTCGGTATCTTAAAGAACACTTCAAGTTGTCCTTGGAGTATAACCGACATTATTCGGAGACCTCTAGACCACTTACTCTACAATACTTTTCAAGTAACCTTCTGCTTCTCCTTCAAACCGTCACTTCATGATATTTCTTGTGTATCTTCATCATTATTTTCCCACAGCAGATCCTGTTCAAAACGGCACTTCAGATATTTCTCATGTACCTTCATCCTTTATCCAAAGCAGATCCTGCTCACTGTTGGAGAATATAACTCACACTTCTTGTTATACTTCTTGATGGCTTGGTGATTAACAAAGATGAGTTATGAGAAGAGGTAACAAGTATATGCAATGTCTAGAAGAAGATAATGCTGAGCTACATAAAAATAAGGTCGTTGCAGATGATAAGGGAATTATCTAAAAGGATAGACATTATCTCATAAGGTATATGAAGAGCTTTGATCTATTTTGTAGATATATGGATGAGATCCCTTTATGAATTTATATATACCCTTGGTCAGTAATAAAAGATATAGCAAATTGGTGTATTCGTGCTCTTTGTGTAAAACCTCTCTCTCCTATGTCCACTAATAATTGAATCTGTTAAATATAATGTAACCTGAACAGGCTGAACACTGTTGGCCAGTTGTACTTTCTTTTCTTGATTTGCTTGAGCCTATTTAGCTCAGCTATTTTCCTTTTGCATTGTATCACTTCATTAACTCTTCTCATTGTACTTTCTCCTTACATTCTCAATATACTGAATACTATTTCTGCTCTATTCTTTCTCTCTGCATTTCTTGCTTCACAATTTATCATGGTATCAGAGCACGTTGTAAGCCTCTTCACACAGGCTGGACAGCAACACAATCCTCACAGCTCATAGCTTAAATCAACACAGCAACAAAATCCGCACAACGCATAGCTTAAATCGACATCCATAGAACGGGACAAGCTTTTTCACAAGGCTTGGAGAGTTGTCCACCATCCGCTCAAAAGATCGTCGTAGGAAGCTCACACGAGGAAGCAGAGCGCTATACACTCAAAAGATCGAGGAAGAAGAAACTGTGGAAGAAGAAAGTTTAAAGAATCGTGAGCAATTTCAGATTCGTCAAAGATTCACGAAGAAGAGCTGGAAGAGGCAGGAACATTTGAAGAATTCAAAGAAATTCGTTCAAATTAGTGAAAGATTGTTGAAGAAGGAAAAATCGTTTAAAGAATTTTGGGAATTCTCTCAAATCCATCAAAGATTGATGCAGAGAACATAATGCTTCAAAGAATTCGTGTAATTCTTTCAAATCTATGAAAGATTAACAAATTTTCTTATGTAGGAGAGAATCTTTGCAAGAATAGCAAAGAACTCACGAAAGCAGCCAATTACGAGCAATCACAGCCGTAAGATCCGTCTTGCGATCAGATCTGAGGAAAAAATTCAGTTTAGAAGGGACGAGGAGAGCGCAAAAAAGGCGAAAGAATTACAGTCGTTGGATTTTACGTAGAGAACCGATAGCCGTTAGATCCATGAGAAAGTGCACGAGGTTTAGTCCTCTGAAGTGCACAGGAGAAATTTTGACTTGTGAAGTCACGAAATCGTTAGGACCATCCATCAAGGTACACGCGGCGAGGTCTCGTCATTTCGGTAACTCACAGGGTGTAAAGGTCAGAAGACTGTCGTGAGAATTCGCGAATTGCAAAATCCTGATTCATTCTAGACCGTTGGATCGAGAAAGATCGTGAGCCGTGGATCTAACACTATCGCAAAATCCGGAATCGGGAGTTGGACGAGCAAAGGAGACTGCACTCTAAACCCCGATACGCGAAATCCTGAAATCATCTGGACCATCGATCAAAAAGGACACATGGCAGCAGATCCAAGCACCATCAAAATTTCGGCATTTCAGAGTTCGGTATATCGGAGGTCTTGTTGACGAAGGTCGGGACACTCCACGGCGAAAGTCCCGAAGATTGAAAAGATCACAGCCATCCATTCGTTGGGACACATGGCGGAGATCGAGGAAACCGTCGGTATTTCGACTATCGGAATTTCAAGTTGACAGAGGATTTGTGTCACCGGGGGTTGCAAGTCGCGAAATCGCGAAACGCAGGAGGACCGTCCATCTTGAGGAGACACGTGGAAGCAATCCAGGACTTCGGAAGATTTTCCGAAAAGAGAATGACACTTTTCCATTTCGACATTCCACGTATCGGTATTTCGAGAGTCCAAAGGACAGGAGGTCGCGCGCTTTGCATCATAAAACCTCAAAATAGGACTGCGGTCATATGGGAAGCGGTCACATGGACCGGAGGTATAGCCTTGGGGCTAATTGTTGTTAAAACCATTTTGGCAAATCGACACTTCGGAGATCAGAAGGACGAAAGGTCAAGGACTCTTGACATCGGGAAACATGAAGTTTTGAATCACGAAAAGCCAGTAGCGCTTTAACATTTAGGCGCGTGGTCACATTGAACGAAGACTAAGGGCCAATCCAAGGTCGTTAAACTTTCTTCGGCGTTTCAGAAACAGGAAATTGGAGCGACAAGAGTTCGGAGGACTCGTATAACGAATTCCCGAAGTCAGAATCACAAAGTCAAAACTCGCGAAGATGAAACTCATGAAATCTGGAATCGCAGAGTTCTGAAGTCACTGCAAGAAATTAACAGACCTGGTTTAAGCGCAAGAAATAGGTAAACACACATTTTTTCCAATTTTTTTTCTATTTTGTCAAATTCTTTAAATATGGCAACATCTAGCAATTTAGGACCAACTTAGGGTCCGATTCTTCTTGGAAAGAACTATGAGTTATGGTCTCTTCGAATGAGATCGTTCTTGCAAGCACAAGAGTGTTGGGATCCAGTGGATCTTGGATATGTGGAACCAGATCCAGCAGACCTTGCCGACATGACAAACCAACAGAGAATTGCTTAGGCAACTCAGAGGAACAGAGAAAATAAAGCTAAAATATGGATTCAAAATTCTGTGGATGATTCGATTTTCTCAAAAATCACAGACAATGGTACTTCAAAACAGGCCTGGGACATCCTTAAATCAGCCTACCAAGGAAATGACAGGGTCAAAACAGTCAAACTGCAGACCTTGAGGACACAATTCGAGACTTTAAGAATGACAAAGTCTAAAAATGTGGATCAATTTATGACCAGAGTCATAAGAATCGTGAACCAGATCAGATTGACTGATGAAGCCATCACTGATGAACACATTGTTGAGAAAGTCCTCAGAAGTTTACCAAAGAAATTCGAAATGGTTGTTACAACAATCCTTGAATCCAAGGATCTGTCACGTTTTTCAACAAAGGAACTGACTGGTTCCCTGGTGACACATGAGACCAGACTACATCTCACAGATGAGTCAATCGCCAATGCCTTCAAAACTCAATTCTCCTTCCATAGAAGGAGAGGCAGAGGAAGAGGCAGAGGTCACCAAGGACGAGGGAATACTACAAGTGACCAACACTCGAATGGAGGTAATAGACAACAGAGCCAGCATCAAAATTTCCAAGGTCACAGACAACAACACCAGAATCAGAATTTTCAACCTCAAAGAGGAAGAGGGAGAAGATCAAATGACAAATCAAGCATACAATGATATTACTACAAAAAGTATGGGCACTATGAATCTGAATGCAGGAAGAAGAAAGAAGATCAACTCTCAGGTAGAGAACATGTGTCAAATCATACGGGAGAAACCTCAAAAGGTATGTTTCTCTCATGCCACAAGACTGAAGAATAACTTAAAGATCTCTGGTTGTTGGACAGTGGATGCATCAATCACATGACAGGTAACAAAGATTTACTTTCATGCATTGATTCTTCAATCTTATCTGATATTACACTTGGAAATGATTCCTTAGTCAAAGTTCAAGGAAAAAGAACTGTACCTATTTTTACTAAACAAAATGAAAAGAAAGACATAAACAATGTTTATCATGTTCTAGATCTGAAACATAATCTGCTAAGTGTAGGATAGCTCATCGAACATGGATATAAGGTACTCTTTAAGTGAGCATCTTGCAATATATATGACAAAATCCCAAGCAGGAAATTGATTTCTGAAATCCACATGACTCATAATAGGATGTTTCCCCTTACACTCAGAACTGCAAATCTGATTCAACCATATGCACAAAGTGCATCCACCCTGAATGAAACAATGGTTTGGCATACAAGATTTGGATATCTACCCTTTAAGAGTTTCAGTCTTCTTCAGAAGCGCTCCATGGTCAAAGGTCTTCCCATCTTAAAAGAAAAAAAATCCCCATGTGAGTCTTGCATACTTGGAAAACATAAGAGAACTAGTTTTCCACAGTCATCCAATCAAGCCAAACAACATCTTGTACTAGTTCACACTGACCTATGTGGACCAATGCAAACATAGTCAATATGTGGTAGCTTTTACTTTCTAACGTTTATTGATGATTTTAGTAGAAAAATCTGGATCTATTTTCTTAGATACAAGTCTGAAACTTTTGCAAAATTCAAAGAATTCAAGGCAGAAGCTGAAAAACAGAGTGGCAAATATATAAAAGCACTCAGGTCCGATGGAGGAGGAGAATACAACTCCAATGAATTTGTAAATTTCTGCAAATCATAAGGCATTATCATGCAAACAACAACCATGTATACTCCACAACAGAATGGAGTGGCTGAAAGGAAAAATCAGACAATAATGAATATGGAAAGAACACTTCTCAAAGAGAAAAGTTTGTCAAATATTTTTTGTGTTGAAGCAGTAGCATGCTCAGTTTATCTCTTGAATAGATCTCCAACCACAAATCTAAAGATGAAAGTCCCTCAAGAAGCATGGAGTGGGACAAAGCTAAATATTGCACATCTAAGGACATTCGGATGCATAGCATACACTCCCATACCTTCTGAATTAAGGAAGAAACTTGACGATAGAAGTGAGAAATGTATCTTTACTGGATATAGTGAAACATCTAAAGCCTACAAGCTTGACAATCCAATCTCCAAGAAACTAATTCTCAGCAGAGATGCAAAATTTCTGGAAAAACAATTCTAGAATGAATCAGAAAATCAGTAACTGGACAATCAAAATCCATTGCTGTCAAGTTCTGAAAACACAGAAAATTCAAGACAGTAAATACCTCTACATGTTCTTCCAAGATTGCAGGTACAAGGATGATCTGAAAATTCTCAGGATAACTCAACTTCAAGTAGAGACTCCTCCTCTGAAATTCAAAATCAGAGAACTCGAAGTTTGAGAGAAATCCATCAGCAGTTGGATGATTTTGAATAACACAATCTTTTTGTATCAATGCCATGTCAACTTACATCTTTTAAAGAAGCAGCTAAGGAGCCACATTGGGTTCAAGCCATGAACCAAGAAATTGATTCCATTGAGAAGAACAAGACATGGGATCTTATTGATTTGCCAAGTCACAAGAAAAGTATTGGTGTCAAGTGGGTTTACAAAACTAAACTCAATGAAAAATGGCAGATCAAAAAACACAAGGCAAGACTTGTTGCCAAAGGATTCTCACAACAACCAGGTACTGATTATGGTAAAACCTTTTCTCCAGTAGCAAGACTAGACACTGTAAGGACTCTATTGGCCATAGCAGCCCAACAAAAATGGAAAGTATACCAGATGGATGTCAAGTCAACCTTCCTAAATGGTTTCTTAGAAGAAGAAGTTTATGTCGATCGGCTACTTGGATTTGAAGTCCAAGAGAAGCCAACCAAAGTATCTTGGCTGAAGAAAGCCTTATATGGCTTAGAGCAAGCTCCAAGAGCTTGGTACAACAGAACTGACACTTATCTGATCAAAAGTGGTTTCAACAGAATTCAAAATGAGCCAACTCTCTACACCAAAACTGATCAGCACAGTAAAATTTTGATTGTAGTTTTATATGTTGATGACATGATATATATTGGAAATCTTGAGTTAACAAGTTTTAAACATGCCATGCAATCTGAGTTTGAGATGACAGATCTTGGCATCATGA
>SNQJ01S0082298.1:10290-35426 GCA_010110895.2 Picea sitchensis
TAGGGTTAAGGTCAAGCTCTAGAGGCGATCTACCTGTCCGCAGGGAGATTTTCCTACAACACCTCCTCCACCATGCAAAGAATTCAACAGTGAATCTGAATGCTGAGGGATGATTCCCCAACCTAGGGTATAAGTTGGTCCACCTCACCATATGAGGCTTAGTCAAGGGATGTTCTATTAATGAAACATGTGGCTACATATGAGGAACCCACTCTAAGAAAAATGAAACCAAAAAGAAACCGTACCCAAACTATTTGTGTTTGTCGATTCTACATTTGGATATTTGTCCCTTGACATTCTTGAGGAAACTTGCACTCCAATTGAATAATATGGGTTATAAAAACTCTAAGGAATAAGATATCTTTGATTTAGAAGCCAAGTGAGCACTGGTTCTCCCCACCAACTTGGTGATGGAAAATAGAATGGATCGAAGTGTTAAATATCTCACATCCTTTATGATAATTCGTTCACCCACCAACCACAACCCTGGTATGCAATGATCGACAACATATGCCTCGGTTTGTTGAGGAGTTTCCTAGTGTCCAGACAAGAGAATGGGTGCCCCTCTCCTCGAGATCCCTGTCAGAAAATATACATAATCTAGTTCGATCTCAAGCATGTACAGTTTGATGGGGAACACTTTCTCAGTGTCATCCCATAAACCAATCAAACACTCAATAAGTAGTACTTATTTTCTCATGTTTTAAATCTTGAAGTATTTAATAAAAACACAATTTTGCAAATCCTCCCTCGCTTTAGGGTCTTGGAGAGTGGCAATATCATCGAACTCATTCTCACGCTCTTTCCACTCTATCATGGCTATCTATATATGAAATATGCAAATACAACATGTAATCATCATTAGTCAAACTCCTATGGAGAAACAATTCCTCTATTTAACCAAAAAGTCAAAAGAATTTTTAGTTTTTCACATAGCGCTCCCTCAAAACATCCTATAGAGCACTAGTGTGCCCTAGACATATGCACGAGCGCACTGAAATCTAGGTCGGTTCTCCCCTCAGTGCCTTGAGGGAGCGTTGATATGGTTCGGTGCTCTAAGTCTTCATAAGGAGCATAGAACACTCAAAACAAAGGTTAAAATACAATAAAAGACCATGAAAAAGGATAAGGAGGAAGAGATAAATAACCTGGTCCAGACGAATGTAGAAATGATCGCTTACAGCTCCCATAGTTGTTGCTCGAAAACTCTTCAAAGAGGTGGAAAATACAAAATCTAGGAGAGAATCGTAAAAAACAAATGGTAAAATGAAATTTTGACCTATTTTCGAAATTTGATAGGTTGATTTTGATATTTTCTCCTTATTATAAATTCATTTTTTGGGCTTTTAATCATTTTTTTGAGAAGTTACTAATACCTTATGCCCAAAACATTTTTTTTTTATAGGATTTCAAGAAGCGTCTTTTAGTAACCTTATAACACTAATGAGCATAATATTTGTTCTTTCTTGCGCTCACAAAAACATGAGAATGTAACCGAGTATACTTTTATCACTTTTTCAGACTCGTAAAGGTTATATGAAAAAGGAAACCGCTGGAGTCATCTTCAAGATCTTTTCAGACTTTCTAAATATGAAAATATTGTCGAGTGATGTTTATTTCTTTCACGCTCGTTAAAAGGTTTGAAAGGGTGTCTTTCAAGTAACAATTTATCTCTTTTTTTGAACATCGGGGACTAAAATTACGAAAAAGGACTACCTTGGAGTCTCCTTTAAGTTATTTTCAGACTCTCTAAACATTAAAAACCACCGATTTTTCCTTCTCTGGACTCGCTAAACTACACATCGAAGGGCCTATTTAGGAATGAACTCTTACTTATTCTAGTTCTTTAAACAAAAGAAGAGGATCTTACCGAATGTGATTTAGATCGAGCATGTGTTATCCTCCTCAAGCTCATTAAATTAAAAATAGGTACTCATCTATCTGGATGGGGGAAAAATTGAAGGAAGTGGGTCATGTTTCTTGAGAATTTTTTTAAACAACTCTTGCAGTTGCCCTTGAACACGACATTTGGTTTTAACCTTCTCCCTAAACACTTGGATAATCTGCTAAACCTCTACACTAAACCAATCCTATGAGTATTTCCACTCCTTTGATTCATTCGAAGAATGTCAGAACACCCACTGCATTATATTTTGGTCCACTCTGCATTTATGCTACCAAGTCTCATTTCATGCCTCAGTGTTAAATGGAATTATCCTCCTCAAGAGTCAACCATCTACAAAATTAGCAATTTCCATACTCATGTCATTCTATAATTCATTCGCTATATCTCATCACTTTTTGTGTCAGTTTTGTGTCGATGATGGGGGATACATCAAGGCTCTCCTTCAACGAGTATTTCCTGTCAAATTCAACACACCATTTGGGAATCAGAATTAGAAACCATTTAGTACCTTCAGACCTGCATGCGTCAATGGCAGGCATCCTCGCTTCCAACAATGGTTTTACATCATTTACCTCTTATTGGATGATTCCACGAATGTTTGACCTCAACTCACTTATTCACATTCACTGGATTGTACTAGGGTACCTTGGGATTCATTTAAATCACTACTGATTTCCCTCCGAGTTGTTACGGTTCACCTCAACGACCGATAATCAAGTGGTTTCTACCCTCTTCAGCATCAAGACATCTATGCACATGGCTAGATTTGTATTACATTGGGATTGCGATGAAGACCCTAGGTTGAGAATTCATTATGAAATCTTCTTTTCCAGGCTACAAAGGAAATCATTTTAACATGTTGATACTTATGTTGTCACATAGATCCATGTTGTATTGGTGTGTGGCTATGTATTATCATCTCATATCTCCACTATGTATTTTGCGTGGCTACGATCAGTCCATGTCATCAAATTATGGATCCACATTGTATCATTGGTGGCCATACCCTTAGTCAATATCATCATGGATCCACAGTGTATTTATTGGCGGCCATACTTTGAGTCATTTATTACCCAAGCATAGGTATGCCTTCCTTGGGATGGGAACACATATTAAATTTAGTTTGATGGTTGTTTGCAGTTTCTACCAGGTTCTCTGAATCCATACCCTTGCTTAGAAGAATCTACTAGTGTTTTGGTCATTAGCTTTCATCTTCTGACTTCACACTTTGGGGGGAACTTTATTACATGTCAAAATTCCTCACTTCGATAATGTCGTATTCTCATTGTCGAAAGTGTCTAAAGTGTCTCACTTTTGTCACAAGTGTCGTAAATTTAGCAATTTTGTTCTATGTGTGTCGCATTGCGAACGACACCATGGAAACACTTGATACATACTCTAAAACATGTTATAAGAAGAAGCCAAACCATTTGAAAGATGAAACAAAGTGTTTTTCTATGAGAACTAGTCATCTTGACAAATTCTTGGCATATCAATGCTCCTCTGCTCATATGCAAGGAGCACTAGCACTCTCTATGTCTCTAGTAGGGAGCATTGTAGTGCTCTTATTCCCATTGTAAAGGAGCGTCGAATGGTTGAGAAAATCATGGGAAGAAATCCCCCTTTTCTCTAAGGACAACTAGGGATGATTAAATTTGGTTTGGATCGAATCTAACCCTTAGGATGCATCTACGGGAGATTCCAAAAATGATGGATTCATATCCTCAGCTAATACCAAATACAAACAAGGTGGTTGGGTCTCTCAAATACTATAAATGGAGGCACTCTCATGGTGAACAAGGAAGAAAATAATCAGCAAAAGAATTTTTATTTTGATCGTGGATGTTTCGCGCAAGGGGTTGGATGCGGAGGATTTGGAGAAGTTGTTGCAACACCATCCATGATTGTAAGTGTTTCTTTCAAGTTCTCATCAATATACTTGTCATATTCCCTTCTAGTTTGTGTATCTTACATATGTTTGTCTATTATATATGAATTTGTTTAATCCAGTATGGTAGAGTAGGAGTTTCCTTGTTTCTCTTTGTTTTCTATGGTTTTGCAGGTATCAATATCTGTGAAAGCGTTTGGACATCCATCTCGAATTGGAGCATCGAGGACAAACGTCGGAAATAGGTACGATCACCTTTTTATCCTTCTCTCTTCTTTGTCTAGTTAAACAAATTTCAAAGGGATGGTAGTGTCCATTTGTATATTTTTGTCTTGTGATTAGGGGTATAGAATCCAGGGGGATATTCACCTGTGCGTAGGGGAATTATTCCATAACACTAGATATACTACCAAAAAATAGTTGGTGAAGGGTCTCAATACAGAATCCATCAATCTCATGAAAGTTATTCGTGCATTTGTTAAGCCAAATAGAATTACCAACCATTCGAAGAGACCTTATTTAGATTTGAAAGTTGTCTTCAATACATCAGTTGGTTTGATGGGCACTTAGTGGTAGATAGAATTTAGGTCAATCTTGCTGAAGCACTTTTCCCCCTTAATTTATTCAAGAAGTTCATCAAATCAGGTAATTGGGTATCGGTTCTTGACTGTGATATTTTTAATTCTCTGTCATCAATGTAGAGCTGCCAGGTCTAGCCTTTCTTATGCACTAGACCAATAAGGCTTCCACACAGGGAGGATCTGGGTCAAATGTGCCCCTTTTGAAGCAAATCTTGGATCTAGCGCTTGATTTCATAATTTTCCATCAGTGAAGAACAAGAGACTGGTCCATTAGGCAGTCGTGCACCAGGGGCTAGATCAATTGAATGATTGACTTGTAAGTGCATTGGTACCACAATGGGTGAGGAGAATATTTCTCTGTACTCTTCCACAATCCCATCCACTTGCTTTTGCTGCAAAGAGAGGCTTTGTGTAGAGGTCACGGATGTGGCTACAACCTTTTTATTAATGCGAGTATAGAGCACAAAGAACATGAACTTCCCAGTCTGTGAAATGACCTTACTGCATTTCTTAGTAGAGATTAAATAAATAGTGGTAGGAGGTGAAACCTTTGGTATCATATACAATTGTCTACCCAAAGTAATAATAACATTGTGGGGTATAGAATCATACACAACATGTTTCTTCCACAAATATGGTTGGCCTAAAAGAAAATCACAAAATTCAAGGGGAAAAATATCACATAATACCTTGTCTTTGAAGGGTTTGTTGTTGTACGGAAAACAACATTGTTGGTTGATGCAGAGATCCCATCCTTGGAGAGGCCAAATGATGGTCTAGGGTTACGGATGAGGTGTTATCGACAGTTCCATCCACTTGACCACCTCTATTGAAATCAATCTCTTCTCAATATTTTTATCGATAATGAAATGTAGTGGAGTCCCCCTTACCCACATCTATGAGTGAAAGAGGCATTCCCCTTCCTATGGTTCTTCTGGTTCACTTGGTTGGGATTTGGTGGTAGTGACAGTGGCATTGGGTTCAACATCAATGATCTCCTTCCCACTTTCTGGATTTGATTCAGAGTTAGAATCTTCCTCTGACTTGGGATCTTTCAGCTCAGCCACCAGTGACTACTTGGAGTGACATTCTCCAATTTTGTGCCAAGGGATTTTATGGTATTCACACCATTTTATCATATCCTTCTTGGACTTCTCATTACCCTTATTGGGTTGTAACTTGGATTAGTTGTCTTGGGAACGACCATATTTTCTCTATCCCTTGTTTTGTGGTTTGGGGCTTCCTTTTCCCTACTTCGGCTATGAGGAATTTGCATATCCAAAGTCTCTCCTCTTCTGCTTAAATTTCAGCTCAATATTGACAACATATATAAAAGTTTCACCTAATAATACAATGTGCAGAAACTCCATTCCTGTTTGAATGTATCTATGCAGAGAACCATGGTATTTGAGCACCAGATTTCGTTCAGAGTCTTCTTACCCAATTTGGTGCGTAGGGTATGGAAAATATTGGTGAAATCTAGTATTTTCTGGTCCCTTTCCTGATGCAGCATGGTCCATCTTGTGTATTGGTCCTCGTAGCTTCCAATAGGGTCGTACTATTCTTTAATGGAATCCCAGAAGGAATCCCATGTAAGCATCATCTATGGCACTTTTCTCAAAGTAAGTATCCCACCAGTAATTAACATGCGGAATGACCTTGAGGAGTGCAAAAGTAATATTTTCCATGTCGGAAAAATTGTGGACCAAAAAATACCCTTCGATCATATTCAACCATTTATCCAAAGAAAAAATTTAAAAGGATCTCCTACTCCATCATATTTCTTCTCATCCCCCATGAGTTTTTTTCACCCTCGACGTGGCCAATATTTAAAAGGATTGACTGGTTTGAGTCCCAACTTATTGTACCTAGATCTAGTAGGGGACATGCACGAAGAAAAATAAATGAAGAGCAGACCGCTATGATACCATTGATCCGAATTTATGAGAGGAATGAAAATAATAACAGATTTAACACAGTAAAGAAAATATACTGAGAATAACAACATATATCCAGTGAACAATAACTTCTATTGAATAAATAAAATAGGTTGAAACTGTAAAACTATAGAACTAAAAACAACTAGCTCGAATGGTGGTAGTTATCTCTGAGAAGAGATATGGATTCTATGAACATATGTATGAGAAGAGTGATTACAATGAGGCTCCAAAGGCCTTTTTAACATTAATCATGAATTCCAAAACCCTATACATCCAAAAACCTAACCCTAGGAGATGAAACGCTAAAAGTTATGTTGGCCTTGATGGGTAAGTTGGTACCTCAACTTCTCGTGGTCGTACATTTTTCATACAACCTCCATTTTAGACATGAGATAGCCTGTTGGAATGGTATTTTCAATAAATAAACATTATACCACCAAATGTTGACTTCATATATGTTTAATTGTGGCAAGCCAAAAAAACATTGTTTAGGGCCCCAAAATGGCCCTGGAAGTACAAAAATATGTACTAACATGAAAACATCCAAAGTAAGTGAGTTGGATTAAGTGGGAGGCCACCTATATCCACCTGGAAGTTTTGTAGGGATTCAAATAGCCTCAAAAGTGTAGAACCCACAATTACAAAGAACCACAGAAGAACGTGTTGAAATAAAAATTGTCAAGATGATAAAGTTTGAATAGGTGGGTGGCCACCAATATCCACCTGGATCATTACTCCACTTTTGTGGCATCAAACGCACATTTAGATTGTTTGAGGAAACATTGGTTCTAAGAATGTAKATGGAGAACTTTATCCACATGGGAAATATGGGTTTTCCATGTTTTACTATAGATGAGAATAATATCAAARAAAAATAAGACAAAATGATGAAGAAAAGTATGGAAGACATGATTCATGAGACTTTGGAAAGTGGAGGTAGAATTACACATGCCAAAGGGCATAACAAATAACTCATAGTGACCCTCATGAGTTCGAAATATAGTCCTGGGAATGTCTTCCTCTTTTATACGTATTTAGTGGTATCCAGAATGAGGATCAAGTTTAGTAAACTATTGAGCGCCACTCAATTCATCAAATAGACCATTAATGACAGGAATGGGAAACTAGTATTTGATGGTGAGATTGTTGAGGGATCAAAAGTATGGACACAGGCACCATGTTCCTTCTTTCTTGACGGCCATGACCACAATAGACGAATAGAGGTTAGTGATAGGGTGGATGACACCCACGTCGAGAATTTTTTGAATTTTGTTTTCAATTTCATTCTTTTGGTAAAAGATATGATGATAAGGGTGAACATTGTGAGCAAGAGTTCCTGGAACTAGAGGAATGGAATGATCATCAAAACTGCGAGAAGGGAGAAGTCCATGGGGAGTGGAAAAAAAACTCGTGTTTGGAGAGGATAGATTGGAGGTCAGGATGCATAGAGGGTGTCACAACTGCTTGAATGGCATGGAGTTTTTAAATAATGCTCGAGTGATAATTTTTGAGAATCTTTTCCATTTAATGGGAAATGATGATCTCAAGGGAGCCTATTTTGATTCCTTGGAACTTATATTTTTGGCCTTATTATTCGAATTGCATGGTTAATTCCTTAAAATCCATGAGGATGGGACAAAGAGTGTGCAACCATTCAGTTCCTAGCATAATGTCACAACCACCCATGTCTATAGAAAACATATGAATATTCAGTTTGTATAGACCAATTTGGAGACACAAATTTTCACAATGTCCCACACATTTCATGGAACTGCCATTGGAAATCATGATTTCAAAATTGTTGATGACACAGATATAGGAATTGGTTTCTTGAGAAATGTGATGATGAATAAAATTATGGGTGATACCATTTTCAATTAGGATGATGACCTTCTTATTTTTAATGTATCCAATTAGCTTGAGGGTTTGGGGAGTAGAGAAGCCAGGGAGGGTATTCAATGAAATTTTTCTTTCAACTTTTGGTGGGATCAGATGGAGTGATGTCAATTGGCTTAGGTCGCTCTTCCACAGTAGGGGCCTCCAACTCTTCATCAGAAATATCCACAGATATGGACATAAATAGATTATGTTCCATACATTTGTGCCCCGAAAAATATTTTTCATCACAATTATAGAAAATACCCTTGAGTTGGCGTTCAACCATTTCTGACCGAGTTAATTTATTTATCTTGATAGGGATGCGATAAGGGGAAGGATTGGGAGGGTGAGGGAAAGGAAGAAAATAGAGTTTGTAATTGTTGATATTATGGTAGCTACTGGAAGTATTTATCTCCATGTGTAAACCTAAGAAGAATAGAATATTTTGGGAAGCAAGAAGAAACCTTAATGAGTTGGCTAATGACCTTAGAAGACAATTCGGCTCAAGAGCATAATTTGTATTAGGCTATTAGCCTCCAAGAGAAGAATTTGGCCAAAATAAATATTATATACTAAGTAAATAGTCACCCAGAATGAGAAGTCGGCCCAGGCAGTTAGCCAGGATTAGTATAAATATAGGAGGCAAGGCTTCATTCTGGCAGGCATTCTCAGAACTACAGAGCTCACTTGTGCGCACTGCAGTTAGTCAGTTTGTGTGCAAGTTTGGAGGAGAATTTGTCGATGTAGCTGCTGCAGCTAGCAGATTACGTTTTGGCTTGGACTATCTCTTGGTTATGGTTTGGAATATCTGATCATCTCTTGTTTGATGTGATATCCTAATATAAAGGTGCACTACCCTTTGTTTGGCTATCTAGCCTAGGGTTTGCTTCCAGAGTGATTCTCTTTCAAGATTAAGGTGCTCATAAGGTGGCTTTAGACCATGGTTGGGTGACAATAGTGATATTGTCTATGGTAAAATGAGAACATCCATCATATTCTAACAATTTATGGGCCCACACCTCCTTCATTCAATCTAACCACTGGAAGGGAGCATATCCATAAGGATATTAATCTCATTGAAGAACTATCGCTAGGGTTTCTAGCAGGAGCAGTCACCAAAGCACTGTCGCTAGGGTTACTAGTAGGTGCAGTTGCAAAAACCATAACCCTCTCATTGAGTCAACTTAAGTGAAGGGATTGACCTAATTTCTGGATAGACCAGTTCGCCCTAGCCTAGCGCATATCTTGGTACTCTCAGCAAGCCAAGATGTCAATTTTGAGTTTTTGGTCAAATCTAGGATTGACCAAGTCAAAGAAGCCATGACTTACTCTATGAAGTCAAAAAACAAGTTAGATGGAGCTTCTAACTTCAGAGCGTGGAAGACAAAGATTGACCTCATCCTTGCCAAGAATAAAGTGCTAGATATTGTGAAAGGAAAGATTGTGGAACCAGAGTTTGAGGAAGGAAAAGAGAAGGAACCACATAACGTTGCAGTTATGGAGAAGTTCAAAGAAGGTGATATCAATTTCATGAGTATCATAGTGGAATCTATAAAAATGCACTTGATACCCTACATCTCCCATATTGACTCATCGAAGAAGATGTATGATCCCTAACAAACCTCTTCTCAGTCAGAAACATTGGACAAGTAATGAGTCTAAAGAATGTTCTCTGTGTCATGAAGATGAATGATGATGACATAATAACATCATAATTTGTGAAAATCTCTCAGTTAAGAGATCAAATACAAGTTATTGAAGAGATCATTTTAGAGAAGGAATTGGTAAACATAGTACTCAATGGTCTTCCCAAGAAGTGGGATTCATTTTCCGCAAGCATGAACACAAGGAAGGAGTATCCTACAGTTGAAGAACTTTGGACATGTTGTGCTCAAGAAGAATCAAGGATCAGTGAAAATGAGAAACCCCAAAAGAAGTACAATGATGAATCCTTCACAAAAAGGTTCAAATATTTCAGGAACAAAAAGAAGTTTGGCTCGAGAAAGAAAACAAATCAAGAGAAAGATATGTCAAGGATACAATGCTTCAATTGTCAAAAGTATGGTCACTACAAGAATCATTTTACTGAGTTAAATAAAAGGAAGGAAACACATGAAGCATTAGTTTCCAAAGAAAGGGAACCCTCAAAGAAAACCAAGAAGGACAAAACATACTTCTTCTTCTAAAGAAAAGGTAACAATACTCTTCATAGTTCCTGTACATACCATGTTTTCGGTACATATCTTGCATATCTATTTTTTAGAAGATAATATGTTCAAAGAGAAACTATGATTATGGAAGAACAACAAGATAAGGACTTCTATCACTATGACTATAAGACAAGCTACAAGATAAGCCAAAATCAGAAAGAAAACTAGAAGAAGTAAAGACAGAAAGAAGTCAGCAATGAAGAGGAAATTGGAAAAAGATTTGTAACACTTTGCAAAAGGAAATAAGGATGCAGAAGGAAGCATGGACTCTCCTATATGGAGGGATTCGATTATACATTACCAGAATAAGAGTATGCATTCATACATGAATCAAGTATTAGGATGGAGCTAATCCT
The DNA here is from genome assembly GCA_010110895.2 of Picea sitchensis. Taxonomy (NCBI): domain Eukaryota; kingdom Viridiplantae; phylum Streptophyta; class Pinopsida; order Pinales; family Pinaceae; genus Picea; species Picea sitchensis. The sequence goes on from SNQJ01S0082298.1 coordinate 21,050, forward strand.
ATGATCCATTAAAGGTGATAAAGTATATATCCATGGTAGCAGCCATGAAAAAAAGTATGTGTTTAGTCTGACCTTAGAAGAAGTCTTCTTCGAAAAGAATCATTATCCATGATCCTACTATGAAATCTTCATAGCATGGAATCTATAGACCCAATATATAAAGAGAAACATGAGGAAGAACATGAAGATTCCAAGAAAGAAATAAAATCCAGAGCAACCAGTCATTGTATCGAGAATCACAAGATTACTAGCCTGATATGAACTCACTAAAAGAAATCAAGCAGAGGTACTGAAAGTTGTGATGAAAAATATTGTCTTATGATTCCAAGCATTGCGAGATCCAGAACTAGAGGTTATACCAAATGGAGGGAGAATACTATGATGATTACTTGTTCCAGTAAACCAAATTTATCTCTACATGAGCCATTATATCATCCACAATATCCATAGTTTGGAATTGACATCAGATGAATGCAAAGACTGTTTTCAAGAATAATTGAACAAAGAGAATATGTAGATCAACCTCAATGCTTTGAGGTATACCAGAAAGAGACCCTTGTATGAAGATGGTAGAAGACAACTTGGTGGAGCACCTCCAATGCACAAAAGAAGCGTGGTGAATAATTTCTATAATAGAGATATTGTATCATAATGATTAATCAGAAGATCAAGATGATGGATTGCCAATCCATGACAAAGATCTCATGATGACAAAATAATTGCCACATGGATATGTTCCAGTTTGATCCTTTCCATGAAGTTATGAGATAATGGGGGACAAAATATGAATCCAATAATGACACACTATATTGATCAGAGCTATATGAATCCTTCAAAGAAAGCTAGTGTTCTAGAAAGACCAAAGTACTTTGAGATCAAATATTACATTCTTCATCATTAAGTCCAGAAAAGAGAAGTGGTTCTCCAATATATATATATATATATCCACAGATGAGCAGATAAGCAGACATTTTGGTAAAGCCTCTGTCCAAGATGAAAGAGTTTGCGTACTCAAGATGGAGCTCATGGAGACGACTTCCCTATTGAAAAAGGAAGAGATGACTCCCAGGTTGGGAGGGAGCATTGATGTGTTATTTATTTATGGAAAATCATTTTTCAGTTTGAAAAATGGTCTAGGATGAGAAGTTCCTTTCCATTTCAGAAAGTGGTTTGAGATTTCTGATGGACAGACATTTTCCAGTTCGAAAAATGGTCCAAATCGAATGGTCATTTTTGTAATGAAAATGGTTCAATGGATTGTTGATGTACCGTAGACAGTGATCTCCCATTGTGGTTATCATGGGGAATGGTCTAGGCAGTCTCTCTTCTTGAGGGTTAGTCAATAAGACTGGCCCGCCTCGCCGGACAATCATTCTTTCAAAGCTCACAGTTTGAGCAGTTTCGAAGAATGGTCCATTTTGGAGGTTGGTGCAGGACAATCATTTCCTTAGGAAATGGTCTGGAAATTCATTCATTAGGGAATATTCATTCTCACTAGGTTTCACTTTGTTTAGTGCCAGAGGAATGGCCCAGGGTGGGGAATGGTCCAGGTTCAACAATCAGGGACATGCATTCTCTAGGGAAAACTCATTCTCTCTAGGTTGCACTTTGTTTAGTGTTGGAGGAATGGCCCAGGGTGGGGAATGGTCCAGGCTCAGAAATCAGGACAATTATTCTTCCTTGCTTGAGAAGAATAGTCCAAATAACTCATCATTGATGTTTGACCTTCTGAGGGAAGATGCTCTTCTAGATCTCACAGATGTGAGTGGAAGAATGGCCCGGATGATTCAGTTTATATCATAACAGTGTTTCTATGCAAGTTGATATCAGATGATTGCTATGAAGACTGTATGTCTCTAGACAATAGATATATACTATTGTGGTGGATGTGTTCCACTGTGTGTGACTATACGTCATTTATCAAGTACCTATGTGCTACTTGGTGTGGTAGTGTACCACTGGATCATAGTTGTGTACTACTATGGATAGACACAGTTGTGTTCTATTGAATGATATTGTTTTTATTTCCTTGAAGACTATCAGTAGTGCTGGAAATGATTATCAGCTAGATGGATGATCAATGGATAGAGTTTTCCTAGATGAAAAATGGTTCAGGACATTTATTCTTCTAGGACATATGTTTGGATTATAAGAATGGTTCTTGTGTCACAATGTGGAGTGAGTGACTTATCCAACATCATGTGTAATTACTCGGATGGAGGATGGTTTCGAGAGATGATGCAGCTGATGACACTGATGGTGATGATGGTACTCATGATCTAGTCATGAGATAATCTATACAACTATGTTGATGCTACCGGGTGAATGGTATGTTTGTGCTCAAGACCATTACCTGTAATACCTCCCTATCTAGGAGGGAGTGTTGGTATTATGGTAGCTACGGGAGGTATTTAACTCCATGTGTAAACCTAACGAGAATAGAATATTCCAGGAAGCAAGAAGAAACCCTAATGAGTTGGCTAATAACCCTAGAAGACAATTCAGCTCAAGAGGATAATTTGTATTAGGTTATTAGCCTCCAAGAAAAGAATTCGACCAGAAGAAATATTATATACAAAGTAAATAGGCACCCAGAATGAGAAGTCGGCCCAGGCAGTTAGCCAGAATTAGTATAAATATAGGAGGTCAGTCTTCATTCTGGCAGGAATTCTCAGAACTACAGAGCTCACTTGTGCGCACTGCAGTTAGCCAGTTTGTGTGTAAGTTTGGAGGAGAAGATGTCATTGCAGCTGCTACAGCTAGCATATTACGTTTTGGCTTGGACTATCTCTTGGTTATGGTTTGGAATATCTGATCAGCTCTTATTTGATGCACTATCCTAAGAGAAATGTGTGCTACTGTTTGTTTTGATATCTAGCCTAGGGTTTTCTTCCATAGTGATTCTGTGTCAAGGTTAAGGTGCTCGGAGGGTGGCTTTGGCCTATGGTTGAGTGACAATAGTGATATTGTCTATGGTAAAACAAGCACATCCATCATATTCTAACAGTAGTGTTGGAAGAAAAAAACTTTTTGTGATTTCTTTTCATGTTGAGTAGCTTCCAACCAAGTTTCCAAGTGAGTCACGAGGACCTAGTCTTGGATTTCATCCTTGATTCAACTGATAAAAAATTCCTAGAAAAGGCATAAAACATGCCATATGTTATGAAATCCATTTCTTCAAATGCAACGATAAACTTTTCGATAGTACCATATTGTTTCAATTTTTTCAAACATATTAGGGAGTGTCTATCGGTGTCAAAGAGTTCATAAATTTGATACACAAACTGTGTCAAAGAAACATATCTTGGGAATGGTTTTCTACCCCATTTCCACCATTTCCAATGTTCAATATGTACATAGAGGACACAATAATGAAGTCTCTCTAAGTCATCGATGATGCTCTACAAGGAGAAGTAACATTCCATTTGAGTGACCCAACCAGTGGGACCCAAGACTTCAAATTCCACTTGTGGAATATGCAGATCATGATGAAAGGGGTTGGACTGAAAAGGATGGGAATTGGGGGAATTTATACCTTCCAAGTTAGAAGGTTGTTCAAATGAGGTATGGAGTCCAGGAAATGACAGTATTTCCAAGACATTGGTAAGAAAGGAGTCAACCTAAGAATCAAGGTGGGATGTAAGCCGGCTAGAAAGGCGAGAATTGATTTCCTTCTTTAGTTCCTATTTCATGTAGTCCATTTTTTCATCTATGTGGGTATTGATGCAATTTTCAAGTTCTTAGTTGCGGGTGTTGGCCATGGTGAAGGAGAAACATAGGAAGAGGTGGGAAAGAAGGGTGTATGAAAAGGGAGGGTGGGTCCATGGAAAAAAAATGCTTACAAGTGATAGATACCATGAATATTAGTGCGAGAAGAGGAATCCAATGGGATAGGTTCCAAATACTGGTTTCGGGACCAAAAGGAAAAAATAGGATAAAAAATGATAGGTATCACTGCGATTAAGATGAAAAGAGGAGTCCAATGGGATAAGTCTCAAATAAGGGTGTGGAAGGCCCCATTATTTTTTATTTATTTATTTTTACTCATGAGAAGTTATACTCTGATCCGAATAATACTACAGTGTGGAAATGCCCAAATTCTTAATAGGAAAAAATGTGTAGAGATTTTGTAGCCAGGACACAGGGTGCAAGGTTGCACGGTAATAGATCTTGTTTGTTACTTATTTGTTTTTTTTCCATCCCATTAGTTTTTTCAGGGTTCCTACAGACATGGGTTTTCCATGTGATATTTTTCTTTGCTATATGTCTAGGGTCGAACAATGGTACTTGGCCTAATATCTAAGGGCAACAACTAGGGAGGATAGATCGCACCCTTAGTCATACTACCTGGTTACCTAGGTACTAGAGAGTATTATTCCGAGTGTTGTTCTCAATGGAACTATAACAATTAGGAGACTGATTAGTATATCTATAGTGGGTTTCAAGATACCTAGGCCAAGGAAAGTTATCTGATACTACTTGTTAGGTACTAGATCTATTATAATAACAAAAAATAGAAATATTGCAGAGAATAACAATGGAACAACAAAATATAAGGAACCACAACACAAAAATAATAACTTTATTGATAGGAAACAATGTTCACTTGCCTCTTCTAGGGGGAAACCTTCAATAGAGCAATGCTCTATTACAATAATTCTCAATATGATGACTTCTAATGCCTCCTACTCTTATTTATACTAATTCTATTTTCTAAACATCATTCTATAGGAAGATCATTCTAGAAGCAGAAACTTCTATTAGGTCTTCTTATATTGGCTTGTTCATATTTATTAAATAGGACTTATTAACTTATGTTGACCTTTTTTAAATGGAAATATATTATTCTACCTACATGAGGGGTTAGGGAGTTTAGGTCCCTAACACACAAGTTGGAGGGGAAATCGAAAATGGATAATGATGTGGTTGAAGAAGAAGAAGGTGCAAGTGTTTGTCGTATTATTGAATGTTGGCATGGATTCCACCCATTTAGGGAAGTACTTAACAATGACTACGATATATTTGTACCCATTTCCAGATGGGGGATTGCAATTCATGAAATCAATACCCCATTTGCAAAAGGGGCCTACCATAATGACTGAATGGAGGGGAGTGGATGGTGATCTGGATTTGTGTGTGTATAGTTGATATTTGTCACACCGCTTCATGACATGGATGAAGTTGTAAAATAAGGTGGGAAAAAGTAACCATCCCGAACTACTTTCTATGTTCTGGACATACCAAAGAGATTATTGTCAAATGCGCCACTATGGCAGTCATTTAAGACCTTTTCTACCTCTTTGATGGTGAGGCAACAACAAAGAATAGTGTATTCCACCCTACGATAGAGGATGTTGCATATGAGGAGGTAGTGTAAATATTGATGACAGATGCGACAATGGTCATCTCAAGGGAGATGGGGACCAAATTTTTTCATTCGAATATATATGATAATGTCACCATACCATGGGTTTTCAAATAAAATCAATAACAAATATTCATTTAGGAAGTTCACGTTCACAGGGGTGTTGATGGAGTTTGATGGGAGGTCTACAATCATATCTGCAACGACAAGGGATTTTTTTCTCTTGGGAGTTGTGAGCTCTAGATTGTATTCTTGGAGGATAATAATAAAGTGAGTGAATTTTCCATTGATTTGGCATTGATTGAGAAGATATTCCATTGGATTAGAATCTACCATGACCTTGGTAGTTTGAAGAAAGATATATTGGTGCATTTTTTGGACTGTAAGGATGACAACTAGTGATAAATTATCTTTGTGTTTGTACTTCATAGGTGTCCCAGAGAGATTTTTACCTATGTAGTAAATGACAAGTTCATGTTGGTCATCACGTACTTGAACTAGCACTCCTGTGACTGATACCTATGAGGTGGACAAATATAGGTTGTAATCCATATCGAATTTTGTTGGAATGATTAGGGTTTTTTTACTGAGTGATTATTTTAGAGAGGCAAAAGAAACTTGGGCATGTTGATCCCATTGGAATAGGATGTCATGACGTAGTAAGTTAAAGAATCCATGAGCATGGATTGTGTAGTCAGGAATGAAGCATCATAGGAAATCATCCTTTCCTTGGAGGATTTGCAATTGGAACAAGCTCTTTTGGGGAGGCATCTCATTGATTTCTTGAAATTTTAGGGGGTCCACGGTCATTCCTTATTGTGAAACGATGAAACCCAACAAGTGTCTAGCTGTGACACAATTTTTTTTTTGAGGGGGTACAATATAATGTTGTACTTGCGACATCATTGAAATACAATCCATAAGTCCTCTAAGTGTTTTCATTGCTTCTGGAAGTGAGTGGTGATATCATCTAAGTAAGAGAGGATTATATGCACGAGCTGATGAAAATATTATGTCATGGATTGCTAAAAAGTGGCACCCAGGTTTTTTATCCCAAATGGCATGACATGATAGGTGAGGGTTCCCATGGGGTAGTGAACATACTATTGTATTGGTCTATGTTGAGGATTTGAATTTGATTATAGCCGTAGAATCCATCCATTAATGAAAGGGATTCATGTTCGATGCAAGAATCAATTACTTGACCAATTAAGGGTATTGGGAAATTATCCTTGGATCAATATTGATTGAGGTCCCAAAATAGGTGCATACCCGAATAGTACCCTACATTGTTTTTACTATCACAAGGTTCAATACCCATGAAGTATATGCAATAGGGTAGATAAACCTAGTAGTACGTAATTTATTGATATCGACTTTGATATCCATGGCCTTTTAAGGGTGAAAAGAGCATTTATTCTTATGAATAGGGTGACATTAGGCCATGATGTTCAACAATATCTAGATCTAATCAAATATTTTCTATATACAAGCATGCAAAAATGTCCCAAAATTCCTGAAAGAGGGACTTGTAAGTAGTGATTTCTTGATGAGAAAAAGCGACGTCAATGGTGATTTCTTCGATTACGCAAGGTTTGAATGAGATATCAATTTTTAAGGTAGGGGATATGTTGGCCATATTCCCTTCTTCAAAATAATCAGGTGTGTGGATTAGATTTTTGAACCAATCCACAAGTCAGCGGGAAATAAAATATTTAGTTTCAATTGTGTAGACATGAGTGTCTATGCAAGGTTGAAATGAGCTTTTCTCTAAGAAGAAATATCAGTGATGCATGGAATCCCAAGGAAAATGTGGTGTTGTCATGGATTCTAATATATCTTCATTAGATTGGAATATGAATGAAAAAATGGGTCATCAGAGGTATGAGCAAGTGGATGGGACGTGGTGGTGTCTAAGGTATGAGTTGAATTGATGATGGCATTTTCATCTATGGAGGGTGTAGAAGATGAAGGAGGGTATACATTTTTTCCCTCTATGGTTAGGTGAGAAATGGGAGGGGAGTAGGGTGCTTCACTAGATAGAATACACTGTATGTTCATACACGTCTTTGGGTAATGTATGTTGGGAGGAGGAAGAATCTCATGAATAGGACATAAAGGAGAATTAGGTGGGTTTGGTGAGAAGTCTTCTAATACATGTGATATATTTATGGATAAGGGATCCATAGTTAAAAGTTGTGGGATTGAGGTTTATGTGGGATGATTTTATTGTGGAGGTACTTCTACAATTGGATCAAGGGGGGTTTGAACTAGTGTTTGAATGTGTGGAAGAGATGCCATGTGTTGAACCCTGGAAGTAATAAGAGGGAACATATATGTAAAATGGTATGGCTGCTCACACAATGCACAAGTGCATCTCATCTATTAATTTACTGAAGTGGATATGTAATGGATATTAGTGATGTTAGGAGTGGTGGGGGTTGCTTGCTAGGGATCAAGAAATGTTATTTTTTTGCAATACTGCTAACATTTCTCTAAAATGAGGGACTGCTGAAAAATTATGAGTATAATGGCCATACTGTGAGAATAAGGTGCATGCAAATTTGGTATGAAGACCTTGAAGTTAAGATGATGAAGGTGAAATGATTATGGGTGTTTCTATTGGAATAGGAAATAATGGCTCTGCCTTGGGGAGCTGAATTAGATTGCGTGATTCTAGTAAGGTAGGGAAGAGATTGGTCGGGTGTCCAATTGTTGCACAAATGGTGTATGGTGGTTGGATCCTATGTTGGGAGGGAAGGATGAATTAATTTTTATTCTTGGTGCCTCTTTTGTTGGTATTTGTTCCCCTAGTGTTGGTATAATTTCCCCCAACTATGTGACTAGTTGGAAGAGTTGGAATTTGAACCATCGTTTGTGTAGGAAAAACCTTTGGTTGAGGTGGAATGGATGGGATTGGTACCATAGATGGTGGGGTGAGATACAAAACTAGGATGGAAAGAACCATATTTGGTAAGGTAAGAGTAGAAACAGCCTGATATGTTGAGAGACATCGTGGTGGGTAGAAGAATGGTATTTGGGTTAGGGCCTAACGGACTATTTGCAAATAAAAAAATTTAATCCATCAATGGGGTGGCTTGGAGGGGTCTGTCTTCTGGTGGATATTGGGAAGTAATCCCCTAAGGGATTGTTTGTGGCATAGATGATTCTAATAAGGAAAATGGTATGGACCCTTCAAGAGGAGGCTCATCAGGGATCTCCACACCATCTAATGTGACCGCATAGACTTGAGAAGTATCGGTAGGGGAGAGAGTAAGAGGGGGTTCCCACTAGTAATAAGCCATAAGTGATGGATCTTAAAAAGTTTAGGCCCAAATTCGATGATAGGAAAGAGGTCAGTTCTAGCTCATATGAGAGGGAGGATATTTTCTATGTAACTTGACTGATTGGATTCATAATTTTTTCATTGATCAATGGTGACGATATTCCCATTGTGAGGAAAGAGCATGGTGCAAAATACGAAAGAGGTGACGATATTCATGGTGTATATTTAGTTKCATCCAAAGAGGATGTTGTAATCCAATTAGGAATCGATGACTTCAATGTTGATGAGAATCATTTTCCCCTTAGTTCAACTGGAACATTCTGGTAGAGGATTTTAGGTTATGATGGGAGGCCATAGTATGCTCGAAGAGTAATTGCTGATGGGATGAGCTCAAGTCATCCAAGTTGTTTCCATATTGTATTGTACATAATACATATAGATTCCCCTTCATTGTTGATACATCGATTTACAATTATGTTTTGCATTTTGACAGGACTTTGGAAAGAAAGCAATGAGAGAAGGTGTGGTTTGGCATTATCTAAATTAAAATTGATCAGACAAGTGTCTTATGGGTTAACTTCCCCCAATTTTGAGAGCACGTTCTTTCATTGTGAAGAGCAGGTTATGAGGACCTATAAAATTGACATAGCAGTTGGGGATTGAGCCAGATCGTTGATGAGACTATATCTTTGTTCTACTCTAGCATGGGGGTTGTGTACATTCATGTGCAAAGGTGTGAAGGGTACACAAGTGGTTTTTTATGTGTTAGGATGGGGTGTTTTCAAAGGTTTCCCTGTCAGTAATTGGGGTGAGTCTAAGGTGGTCGTATTTGATTCGGGAGGCCTGTTGTACTAATGGATTCTTGATTGTAGTAGGATTTATTATTTTCTGAGAAGAATGTTGCAATCGAACTGATTCCCTTGTTGAGTTTGATATGAGTTGGGATAGTATCCCAACTACTATGGGGGGGGGATAGCTTTGGTTGAGTATTAATGACTCCTTCGCGAGGAATCACATTTTTTAGGGCCACGGGGGTTTATGGTTAAATACAATTTTGAGGGACTTGTGGTGGTCCCTATTGGGTAGGGGGCCTTTGTGGATTCATGGCTTCCTTCATCCTTTTCTAATCAACAATATGAGGTAAATTGTGAGTGTAATGATCGTACTCACCACAAATTGTGCAAAGGAAATTGGTCCTAAGGTTGTTAATTTTCCCTTGTCTTTGTTGTCCATTATTATTACCCCATTGGGGATTTTGGTTTTCTTGTTTCTAGTTGGCCCCTACTAGGGCGTTTTCTTGTGGAGGGTTTCCCACTGCCCTTGGTTGGTGTTATTTTTGTTCTTTCCCTCCTTTTTGTTGGAATTGGATTGAGTAGTGGGATTTGTTGGCCCTTGACCAAGTTTTGAAGGATACTTGGTCATATTTGACCATTTTGGGACTACGACAACTTGCCAAAGACAGAACGCAATGCGAAGCAAGCAAGACCTATTTTTGGGTACCTTTTAGGGGTTTTGGGTTGATGTAAAGGGAAAGGGATGTCGGCTCATGGGTTTACCCACGTTTAGGCCCATTTTGTAATATATAAATAGATACTTAGGCAATGTAAGTAGGGGGGAAAGCTTAGTGAAAATGCATAGCTAAAGGCTTAGTTCTAGTAGCTAGACCTGTGTGGTCAGATGTGTGTCGCAAGTGCCTTGTGCATGATTGTAAGGATATCGGAATGCTAAGTGTAAGTTGTTGTGTTTTTGTGCTGAGCGCAAGGAAGAAGGATCTAGCGGGCTGCGCAGATCTTATGTCCTGTACAAAGTAAGGGTCATTGAAGCTCCATGTTGTAACTACTTGACCGAGATAATATAAACAAGAAGACTTTGTGGGCGTAGCCCTAGGGTGGGGGTGAACCACAGTAACTCTGTGTAATGTGCTCTGTTTTTTGACCTAAGTGTTGTTTCCTTTTGGATAAGTGCTTGTTGTGATTAAGTAGATCTAGTTATGCTCTATGCTTATGATAAAATAATGAATGTTAGATCTGATATATAAGATGTTTAGTGCTTGATATGTTGAATCTAATCTGTGTTTGTGGCTATGTACTGAATCATATTTAGTCTAAGTATTCACTGCGATGTTCTGTGCCATATGTGAAGTACCATAAGGGTTAAATATAGATGAATGATCTATGCTAAGTGCCTTGTAATAGATATAATCATAGATCAATGTCCCAGCTAAGGTTTCAGACACTTGATTCTTGAAACCAYCCTTGCCTCTACCTTGGGTGAGACTTCATTTGCTTCGCAAATGTTGCCAAAAGGGCCGGTAGTTAGGGTTTTGTTGGTTCTCTCTTGAGCGTTGAACCCCGAGTCTACCCCTATGCCAAAAAATGGGTATGTTGTCGAGACCTGRAACTGTGATTGCTGGGAACCAAGGAAAAAGAAACATTGTGAAAAAGAAAGCTCTGTGCGTAGATTTGTTTCCCTAGTGCGCATCGTTTTACTCAACCTGTGCATCTTTGTACCAGGAATAAGCTTAGATATGAAGAAAGAAAGATCAGATCTGAAGAAAAGAAGTGAGATCTAAACGCTCTGTGCTCTAAGAAAAGTAAAAGTGGAAATTTCTGAAAGAAGGAAGCCAGATTTGCAAAAAAGAGGTAAGATCTGTAAGCTTTGTGCTCTAATAAAGGTAAGAATAGTCAAAATTTATTATATCTAGAAGCTTTTGTGCTCTGTAGATAAGTACAAATTTTGGTTTCTAGAACATGGATCTAGGTATGTTTGGTAGATTTTGTCCTAGCTTAAAAACTAGGGCATTAATAGATGAAAGAAGGTTTGATATGAATAGATATGATGAGTATAATGATAGATATGTTATACCTATGAATAGAAAGAATGTTTGGACTAACAAATGGATGCAGGATCCTAGAAAGAAATTTTTGTAGGCCAGCCATTATCATCCTAGCGCGCAGTACAAGAAGAGTTGGGGATCATTGAAGAGAAAGAGAGGATCAACTCTTTGTTATAGTTGTAGAAGACCATGCCATCGTTGTAAGGAATGCCCTGGGAGAAACCCTAGTTGCCTCTATTGTAAATCTATGGACCATGAAGTATTGGATTTCCCTAGAATGATTGCTAGACTTGAAAAACAGAATATGGAACAAGGAAACTCTGAAGGAGATCAAGAGACTAAAATTATGGAAGAACCCGAGAAAGAATCAGAGATCATGTTACTGAAAATAAAAGAAACCCTAGATGATCATAAGGATGTCAGTTTGTTAGAAATCTTCAAAGAATAGGAGAAAATCAAAGTAAGAATAGGAGACTTCGACATTGACTGTGCCCTGTAATAGGGAACACTGATGAATATTATGACAGAAAGAACTTGGGAAACCCTAGGAAGGCCTGCTCTGGTTCCTTCACTAGGAACTATTGGATTATTTAAAGGAAAAATGGTAACCCTATGTGGCAAAATTACCCAGATAGCTATGAATACCCATGCAACTTTGACAGAGGAAGAATTTGAAGTCATTAGATTTATTGAGGACCATTCCCCATTTCCATCTTTGCTAGGAAAGATCTGGATTGAAAAAGACCAGATCTGGAGGAAAGAAGAAAAGGAAGCCCTAGAACAGAAGAAGCAAGAAATCATGGAATTTATGACTAGAAGGATTGCGTACTAGATGGAGGAACAAGAGAACAAATCTCCATTGTTAAACACCAGGAACCTGGATGTCGAAGCTATAAGAGCATTAGAGGAACCACAGAAGAATGAAATATCTAACCCATATGATGAAGGAGTATCACCCTTGGATCTGAGGAAAGATCCTAGGCAGTGCGAAGTGACTATGTCAAGAGAAGATAAGATTCAGAATGGAAAGAGGGTGACCGAGACTAATCTCACTGGGAAAAAGGCTAGAAATCTAAGTAAAAAGAGGGCCAAAATTAGAAAGCTATAGACGACTCCATAAGGAACCCCATAGAAGGAAACATCACAAGAATTAAGCTTCACCGAGATATCTAAACAACGACATCTGGCACTTCACCATGGCGCAGTAATATAGTCGTTGGACCGATATACCCATTCAACTTCCACCTCGAACGGGTTGAAAAGAAATTATGGGTTCCCACTAGAACGTTGAACAACACCAGAATGGATAGAACAGAGTTAATTCAGGCCCATATCCATTGGAAGCACACCATTGCTAAGTTTCCCTACTTAGTCTGTCGCGCCATGCACCTAGAATACTTTTTTCTAAGTGATAATTTGAGCTCAAACCTTGAGATTACTTCACCCTGCGATCATTGCCTTGTTGCCTTACTTTTCATCGTAATCTCAGATGTCATTTTCACACCTTAGCTAGTGGACCCAAGCTTGTATGTCAGACGATCTCAATGTTGTTGAGAAAGTAGTTGAAGAATTTTTGACCGACCTAATGGATGAGAGAGTCATGTCAGAGAGAAGGATGTCTACAGGTGTGCAAGCATCGCTGTCAGGAAGAGTCCAAGCTTCTCCCTCCACTGCTCATGGAGCAGGACCTTCCAACACCATGACCGAGATAAGAACAAAGCATAGAGATGATATTGCAAATGCCAAGCTAATCTCGCGCATTTTGTCAGTTTACATCCCACCTTTGAGAAGCAATATTAACCGCGACAGTGTACCCAGAGACTTTGAGTACAAATTGATCACCGCATATCTTCCAAAAGGAGTGCGCGCAGTACGTGTCGACCAAAATAAGCTCACAGTAATAAAATTTAGTGCTTTTAACCTTGGAGATCACAAAACCTACAACATGTTGGTTCTGCATAAATACTTAACTAAGAACAAAGGTCGTAATCCTAATATTGGGTCGCAGTCCTGGACCCAGAACCTCGCGTAGTCCACACTACTCAATGTAATGAATATCCCTCACTTTGGCAGACACCAGGAAGTCAACGCATGCGTCAGGTTGTTGTTGTCTTACTATCATGATGGATATTTATGGTTGGACCGCTACATTACTGTGGATCTAACTCTGATCAATCGGATCACAGGACTTAGCATCCAAGGCTCTGACCCACAGGACTTTTACCCAGGAAAGACCTTTAACTGATCACTAGCACAGTGGATAAAGGAAACTTATGGCGATGTAGAGAAGGGCATGCGAGGCTACAAGGCAGCCTCCATCCAAAGTAGGGCAGTGTGCCTTGCATGTCAATTGATCACGGGAAAATTAGTTTGTAAGAACAGACCAACACAGGTGACTGGATTCATAGTTGACCTCACAGGGAAGTGCACCGAGGGACTACAGATGAATTGGGTGTAGTATCTCGTCAACCAATTAGAGATGGATTCCAGAGGAGCGCAAGACCAAGGGTATGAGTTCCACTTTAGTTGGCTACTCATACTCATAGCTGTCATCGCTTGGGAGCTGCCAGAGGGAGCCACTTTCCCAGAGATAGAACCTTTTGAACCACTAGCTACAAAGTTTTGTACGTTGTGGTAATCCAACAACATGAACAAGCAGTGGAAATCTAACGCTAACTTCCACACCTACTTCAACCAACTGAAAAATGAAATTCAGTCTACACCCCAAATCACCCTGAACGGACTTCATAGGTTTAGACCTTTGATGAAGTTTAGTGTGGATCACCACTTCATCTACATTACAGCGCGTGGTGATGAACATAAACAACAGCTCCAATCCTACTACAAAATGACAGAGGACGACTTGGAGGAGATCACCAAGGAATGATCA
>SNQJ01S0082299.1:0-12800 GCA_010110895.2 Picea sitchensis
TGAGTGGTTTTTTGAGGAGTTACTCAGCATGGCTTTGGCTAGGAAGAGGCATGAGTTGGCCTGATGCCAGGTAAACCTGTATGGTGCATTTTAGGGTTATAACAACTATCATAATTTACCAGCTCATATGCTCCTTTTTCCAAAACTCAGTGAACAATATAAGGACCTCGCCACATTGGTTTGAATTTCCCAGCTCCTAATACATCTCGATCCTGTTCATAGAGAAGAACAAGATCACCTTTAGAGAAAATACGAGGCTTGACATGCTTGTCATATTGTGCCTTGACACGTTTTTTCTGGGCTTCTATTACTAGAGTGGCGTCACGTCGAGTTTCATCTAATCGCATTAGATACAATAGACGTTCCTCTTCAGCAAAAGTATTGGGTAAGAGTTCGACAACTAGCTTCAGAGAGGGTATCTTGCATTCTATAGGAAGAATGGCTTCCACACCATAGACTAATCGAAAAGGCGTAAACCCAGTAGCGGATTTGACAGATGCCTGATATGCCCACAATGTCGAAAACAACATTGTGTGCCAACTTGTTTTATGAATTCCTATCATCCGTCGAAGCATAGTTATAAGAACTTTGTTGATTGCTTCGACCTGACCATTAGCTTGCGGATAATAGGGCGTTGAGTTATCATGTCGAAGACCCAACTTTTTCGTAAGTTGAGACATCATAAAATTCCTAAAGTGACTACTGTGATCAGTGATGATAGCTTGGGGAACACCAAAACGAGATATAACATGATTGAAAAGAAACAAGGCTATGGTCTTTCCAGTATTATCGAATGTCGGCATCACCTCGGCCCATTTTGTAAAGTAATCAACAACTACAATGATGTAACCATGCCCCCCGAAAGAGTGAGGGTGACATGTCATGAAATCGATGCCCCATTTCACAAAAGGACCAACTGAGACCACAGGATGAAGAGGAGCAGGGTGTGACCGAATTTTCTGATTGTAGGTCTGGCAGGCATGGCATTTCTGAACAGCAGTAATGCAGTCATTGAACAAGGAAGGCCAAAAATATCCTACGCGTAAGATCTTCTGGGCAGTAGCATACCCAGACATATGACCACCACATGCTCCGGAATGGAAATCATTCATAGATTTCTCGGCTTCGTCAAATGTTAGACAACGTCGAAAAACAGAGTCAATTCCTCGACGGTAAAGGGTATCTCTGAGGATAATGTATTGACGAGCTTGATAGCGTATGCGACGTCATTCAGTACTAGACAAATTAGGCCGAAAAGTCTGGGTTTGGAGATATATAATGATATCCCCATACCAAAGATCAGTAGTGCTAATGAGGAAAAGAGATTCATCGGGTAATGAATCTACTGCTACATTTTCCATGGTAGAATGAGGAAAATCGCATATCAACTCAGCAAAAACTAAGGATTTCTTAGACGTGGCGCGATTGAATTCCAAGTCAAACTCCTGGAGTATGACAATCCATTTGGAGTATTTTCCCCCTAGCAATTGACGTGTCAAAATGTGTTGCATAGAGTTGCAATGAGAAATCATTGTAGTTTTCCGTGAGAGAATATAATGCCAAAAACGTTGGACGGCTTGAATGGCCACCAAAGCCAGTTTTTCAACATGTTGATACTTGATTTCAGTTGATGTGAGACTTCGACTCAAGTAATAAATAACATGTTCATCATGCGCATCATCCTCTTGGACTAGAACCATGCCAATAGTATACTCCGAGGCAGCGAGATAAAGAAAATAATCACGACTATAATTAGGAGGAAAGAGAAGCGGAGCTCACGTGAGGGAAAATTTCAAAGATTCAAAAGCATTATTGGCAATGGTATCCCAAACGAACTCAGAATCTTTCTTTAATAATCGTGTAAAACCACGAGTAATCTTGACGTAATTAGGGATGAAACGACGAAGAAAGTTTGCTTTCCCCTGCAAACTTTGCAACTGGCATAGTGTAGAAGGAGGAGGGAGATTAAGAATCACCTCAACCTTAAGAGGATCCACCCTGATCCTTTGACGTGAAATGATGAAACCTAGAAGATGGTCGGATTCTACGCAAAAAACGCATTTATGAGGATTTAAATGTATACGATAGAACCGATAGCGAACGAAAATAGCGCGGAGATGAGTGGGGTGATCGAATCAGCGCAAAGAATGAGCTGGTAAATTGTCCAAATAGGGTTGAACGATATGCTTTATATCATGAAAAGAATAAGACATAGCACATTGAAACGTCGTGCTAGCATTCTTAAGACCGAAGGGAAGTTTCCTATAGGCAAAAGTACCCCAAGGACAAATAAAAGAAGTCTTATGTTGGTCCTCAGGAGCGATGTTAATTTGATTATATCCAAAGAAACCATCCATGAGAGAGAAGATTTCACTTCTGGCACAGTCATCGACAATCTGGTCGACGAAAGGGGTTGGAAAGTTGTCTTTTGGATAGGCTTTGTTAATATCCCTATAATCAACACATACACGAATACTGCCACCTTTCTTATCAATCAGTACAGGGTTGGAAACCCATTCTGTCAGAGCCACTGGATAAATAAAGCCAGCTTTTAGAAGTTTCTCAACTTCGAGCTTGATAGCCACCGCTTTACGTGGGTGGACTAGACGAAGGCATTTTCGGACAGGTTTAGCTTCGGGATATGTCTTTATCTCATGTACAAAAATAGCAGGGTCGATACTTGGCATCTCTTCGTAACTCCAGGAAAATATGTCACGAAATTCTTTGAACAGAGATGTATAGGTAACAATTTCGTCGGGAGAACACGAAGCTCCAATATGAACATTTTCGATGATTCCAGGTTTAACGGATATGTCAATGGGAATCATGGGAGAGATATTACTAAGGTTACCTTCGGCAAACACATCATGTGTAGAGCCGGGAATAGTCGATATGACAACAACGGTTGACAGAGTCGAAATCCGTTGGTAGTTCTCAAGAGTGTGTTGTTCCATAAAGAGTATGGAACGATGATGCCCATCATCCCAAGGGGTGTCCTCCATGACAGACATGATCATCTCGTCAGTGGGAAAGATAACATGAAAAGGATCAGGAGAAAACTCATCAAAAGAAGAAATAGAAGGTGTTTCTGATTGAATGGTCTGATATGTCGATTCAACTAGACTTAACGGCATTACGTTGCCGAAATGAAGATGATCTCCAGGGTCAGGGACAATCCAAGGGTCGTGAGATGTAGGAAGTGTGTGAGGTACGGTGGAGATCATGTTGATAGAAGCAACTGACGGGCATGGAACATCAGGCGGTGGAATGGGAAAAATACCCATCAACGAGGAGTCCTTTAAAAGGCCTACACCGACATTCTCATAACCTAGTGGGGTTTTAGCAATAAATGGCACGTTGCCGGTACGAGTATCAGAATTGAAGAAGGCAAGTTGGTCAATGGTAACAACCTTTCCTTGATGAAGGAAACGTACTACATAGAAAAGTGTGGACACAACAGCGCACATGGAATCGATCCAGCTATGGCCAAGTAAAAGATTATAATCAAGGGGAGTGTCAAAGACCTCCACTTCGACTTGGACCGTCTTACCTTCTAGTGTAATGGGCAATGAAGGAAGAACACCGTAAGGCTTAAAACTAGAGCCATTAAAGGATTTAAGAGTATTTTGTGATTCATTCAAAGGAGGAGAACCAATGGCTTTCCAACAAGCAAGAGACATTACACACATCAAGGTACCCTCGTCGATAACAATTGGGCAAATATTCTTGTCAAAGACAACAACTTGTATTTGGAACGCGAGTTGAGGGGGTAAAATTGGAATATGATCATTCAAGTCAAAGACTAT
Organism: Picea sitchensis; assembly: GCA_010110895.2. NCBI lineage: Eukaryota > Viridiplantae > Streptophyta > Pinopsida > Pinales > Pinaceae > Picea > Picea sitchensis. The sequence goes on from SNQJ01S0082299.1 coordinate 3,807, forward strand.
TAAATTCGTATCGGTTGGATCAATTCCACCTATGGATTTCAATAGTGCCTTTCGTTGTGCAGGACAAGACTGAAGGACTTCAAGGGCTGGCATCGCTGAAGGTGCCTGTGCCAGATCTTCAACAATGTTGTAGTTCTGGGCCGCACGAGCATGAGGATTGAAAGCTAATTTCCTAATGACACCTTTAGGGGGGGGTCGCAGGACTGTATCAAGGCTCGGTCGTTCGAGATGAAGAGGACCGTTTGTAGGTGGAGTCGATGGAGAGGGTTGTACCAAACCAGGAGGTAAATCGTCAACCTTCTCCTTAGACGAAGAATAATCTTTGGCTCTAGTCGTGAGTGCAACGTTGTTGGGTTTAGAATCACCAGTACACATCAAAACATATGATGTCGTAGAAGTAGATGGTTGGTCATGGATGACCAACTGAGCCTGTTGTTGAGATGGAAAGGGTTGTGACAAGACAGCCGGCGTAGAGGGTTTTGGATTTCCTTGAAGGAACTTAGTGACCTCGGCACGTCGTGGACAATCCTTCGTGTAGTGATCGTCGCCACATATAATGCAAGGGTATCGTGGTTTTCTCTTATCCCGCTCTTCAACAGGAGGGGTTTTAGTTTTCTTTGTTTGATTATTATTTTTTCCCTCCTTATTCTTGCCTCTTCCCTTTTTAGATTTATTTTTACCGATCGGAGTAGATTGAACGACATTCACCTCAGAAGTTTTACCAGTGGGAGTGGTAGGAGATGGATCATTTTGAACATTAGAAGAAGTAGACTTAGGATTCGTGCTTGAAACAAAATGTGATTGGGCTTGGGCAGTACCAATCACACCGTTAGTTGCATGGGAGGTAGCTGGAGTAGTTGAAGTGCTGGAAGTACCAGGACGAGGTAATTCAGGTAGAAAATCGTAAAGTGTTTCCGTTTGCGAATAAATGAGATCAAGATATTGAGCACGACTTATAGCCTGCTCTTCCGTGACAACGCCACCCATGGAAATGTACTTACCAATTTCGTTCACAAAGTATTTTGTAAACCATTCTGCTAGTAACTGATTAGAGAGTTCAAGTTTAATGAGACATCATCTCCTTCGCCACTCATGAATATGATCTGAAATATGAGTGCCCTTAGTCTGTTTGAAGGAAGTCACAATCTCAGTCCTAGTATCATAATGGATTGGCAATTGGTAATGTGTAAGAAAAGCCATAGCTAGGGTGTTGAAATCAGAGAAGAAACCTCGTGACAATTCAATATACCACTTCGCAGCAGAACCAGTAAGGGTTTGTTGAAAAAGACGTAAATGAATAGAGTCATCCATCAACGAGTTGGATGAACACCATAGGTGAAAAGTCATAACATGATTGTTCAGGTCCTCTCCCACTTTGCCGTCGAATTTAGGAATGTCCGATGGAGGCTTGGCTAGAATAACTGGCCATTGGGGAGAGTGACGAATAGGATCATTTAAAATCCTAGACAAATCTGACAAATCCAAAGTAGAAAGAAAAGGTAACTGTCTATTTACCTGTAGATACTGGTGGCTTTGGGGTGGAAGCCCTGTCGGCAAACCAGTAGGACCGTAAGCAGTCTGCCCATAATGGGAAGAACCAGGCAGATTCGGTGTTGGTTGGAGAGGATAGTAGTTCCAAGGATGGTGACCTTGAGTTTGATTAGGGACCTAAGTTTGAGCATTCGGACCTTGACCCCAAATAGGAATGGGTAAACCTAGATATGGTTGGCCTATAGTAGGGGTAGTTTGTTTCCCCCCAGTCATTTGAGGAAGATTTTGTAGCATCTGATTCCAATACTGGGCCAAAGCAGGAGGTATATTTTGTCCAAAAGGTGAGGTTGGTCCCCCGATCATAGGAAGAGTTCCAACTGGTAGTTGTGTTCCAATAGATGGTAATGTAGTAATTGGAATGTGTTCAGTAAGAGGAATCGTACCACCTTGTCCACCAACAGGAATCTGCAAGTTTGGTGTAATGGACGGGATAGTGCCACTAGGATTAGGATTGCCAGAAGGAAATTGAGGGAGTGTCGGAATAAAATCGGGAATAGGGTGCCCATGAAAAGAAGGACCACCAGGAGTACCAAATGGGGTTTGCGGAGGTGTTGGAATAGAAGCATTCAACAAAGCATTGCATGGTATCTGGGGGGTAGTGTCGGAGTGACATTGGGCGTTAGCTAGGTGTTTATAGGAGGAAGACCAACTGTAGTGAACCTGGTTGGGACACTCCTAGTGTTCGCGAGATGGGCCATCTCAGCAGGGAGAGTAAATTGATAAGTGGTGTTCATTGGTACAGTCTCTGTCTCAGAAAACACCAAAGGGTTAATTTCGGAGACAACAGGTGAACCGGGACTAAAACGGGTCCTGCGGAAATCACCTGCAAACCAAAAAGGATCTTGGCCTTCTACACCAGGAAAAGGCCCAACGGGTGATCCAGAAGAGGTAACAACTAAATCTCCAGAAGAATTTAATTGCACAAAGGGTCGTTCACCACGGTGAATTCGATAGTCCTCTCTAGTATTGGTAATTCGAAAAGGTTCGAGAGATTTAGTTGATTCCACTTGTGGTGTGGTAACAACGGCTGCTTCACCTTGTTGAGGAGAGCCCTCAGGTGTAGTTGTAGGCGAGGGTTTTGAAATGTCCAGATGCTCTAGAGATAAACCCTACATTCTACGTGAATGATGTGGGGGAGCTATTGTAAATGAGTAACAATCTCCGCGAAGAAAACTCCTATGGTCGACTTCGAGAAACAAACAACACGCGCTAGTAAACAAAATCTAGGAAACAATCACTAGGCAAACAAGACCTTCTAATTTCGAAGCCACTAGTTGGTGATGAAATCCAACGTCGCAACAGCGAAACGAGAAGGGGTGGGGCTAGGGTGGAAAAGTTACATTGACGACCTACTTAACGGACTTACACCCTAGTGCAAGCTCCCACACATAATCGTGGGTATACCCTCCAAGGAGCCCGAGTGAGTTTGGTCAACGTCAATTCTAGGTACCGTGAAGACTTTCCCCTCCACAGTCACCTTGGGTAAGAACCTAGAAAGATAGGTCACTAAGGTCACCACAAACAACAGTAAAGTCTGGGGGAACAGTCGACAGTCCGATCCACATGCAAGGGCAGGGTATCTAGCCCAAAATCAACTCAAAAGACTTCCACTCATCATTGTGGGTATACCTTTGAGTGACCCCCGTAATACGTGAAATCTCTACACTGATGTCAAAAAAGCAGGGTGAGTAACTTTGCCAACATCAATGTGACCTAGTGCTTGACCCTTGTGTGAGAAGGGCTTCCCAGGACAATATGTTGCAAATGGAATTTATCACTCCCTAACTCAAGATGCTATTGTGTGTTTTGAGATTTTGGAGAGTGGGTCTCTCTTCCTACTCCAAAGTGTTAGCCTAGCTAAATGTTGGTGTAAAAGAGCCCTAGAAAAGAGTTACTAGATAAATTTTATGATTACGCAATGTTTTTAAGAGTTGTTGTTTACTCAAAGGTAACGGAAATGAAACTTATGTTGTATGACTCTGACCCAAACAATGCAAGAATGAGAATGAAATATATTACTTTTCATTCAATGAAGATTATGTATGGGAGAGAGAAGAATTTTTCTAGATCAACCAGGAACTATAATGCAAAATTTCCTTTCAAATGCCAATGCAAACAATCATTTATCAAATAACAATGCTCTATGTGTCTTTTCCAAATACTTCAACAATCTCAATAATTTTGATTTTCAATGTTTTGTAAATGACAAAAACAATTTGATGAAAGAAAAACTTTATGTTCACTTTTAAAAAAAGGATCCTCACTATGCCAATGAGAATACAGAAAATCAAAATGCAAAGAATCAAACAATGAAAAACCCAATCAAATCTTTCAATGAAAGAAAAAATAAAGAGCAAACCAATTTAGTTTTTCCAAATGAAAAAGAAAATGACCTTTCAAATCATAAACAAATGAGAAAACCAAGCAAACTTAACTTTCAACCAATCACAGGATCTTAACTAATCAGACACACTCAGCTTCTGAAATCAGAGTGAATAGTGTTACCAAGAAAAGCCAAGAAACGAAAGTCAAACCAATTTGACAAGAAAAGCCTTGAAACCCTAAGACTATTCATGCATGCAAACTAAAGAAAGAAATATATCAATCAATGGTACAGGAAACTCATAAGAGGTAATCCAACTAATCTAGGCAGTTAGAAAGACCAAAACTCAAATTCAAAATTTTGAAAAAGAATGTTCATAGGCAAGCAATATTACATAGTGCGAGAATCACTAATTCTCGTAGGTGACCCTTTAGCAGGGTGCGAGAACCTCGCACTGAAACCTATGAGCAGGGTGCAAACCTTACCAATTCTCGTAGGCTGCAATGAAGTGCAGTGCAAGAATTCTTGAACATATCCAAAAATTTGAAAAATGAAGTAAAATTCAAAAAGGCTTCTGGACTCAGAAGGTCTATCAGGATATCCTGAAGACTCAAAGACTGATAGGACAGGAGAAAAATGAAATCAGAGAAAATGGCCACAGAAAAACACAAAAAGCCACAAATAAAAAGGGATTAGTCCCCAGTGGAGTCACCGATTTTGTTATTGGATAAATCCGTAAGTGCGGACACAAACCGATCTCCCTAGATCCACCTGGATCTAGAACAAAGCAAGACAGAATACTACTCTTTCCCTAGATTTTAACTATTGAATGTACTAGGAAGTAAGGACGAATAACATACCTTATGATCACTTCCTTTGGTCGTTGTTGTTCCCGCTTCGCTCCAGTGCTCTCGTACAGTCAAGACCAAAACAATACAAACCAACCGAATTGAAGAAAGCACAATCTATTCAACAGTCAATCTATGTATATGATCAAGGAGTTATACAATAAAGTGGACTAAATTTATGGGAAAGGGACATATTACTGTATCATATTGATGGAAAGTAAAGATTACAACCTGATCCTTGATGTTGAAAACTTCCTTTCAATGGCCCTTGGCTTTGACACACACACTTTCTCACTTGCATGAAGAAGATCAACCACCTTTGATAAACTTGTTGGAGTTTCCTAGCTGCTATAGCTTTAGTCCTTCACACAATCTTTCACAAACTCTCCAATGTCTCACTTAACCTTGTTTACTTCTCACCTCTTCTATGAGAATACCCTCCATATATAGGAGAGAATGAATTAGTTACTTGGATAAGAATGATCCCAAAATATTAGGGAATCCAGTACTAGGATAACCCATTCGAATGCCATCTCATCCTTCTAGAAGATTCCCTTCTAGAAGCTTCAAGAATTCATCTTTTTCCCTTCTTTAGAAAAAGTTCGCACCCTAGTAGTTTTACACAGTGCGAACTTCTCACACCCTGGCTTAAGATAGCCTGCGAGAATCATGCATTCTCGCAGGAAAATATACTAGCAGCCTGCGAACAGTCCTCAAAAAATGTGATTTCTGGAAAGAGATGAAGGTAACTTTTCTCAGGAAAAATTTCTAATGAAGAGCCTGAATACACCATCATCAATACATCGTCATGATGACCAAAATCATGGGTAACACCAACTGCTGATATTGATATCGAGACATAGGAATCAGATGCCCAGGGTGTTGCAACATTACTTTATTTACATCAAGAAGTTGAAACACAAGAATCAACTGTTGATCTTGTAGTTGCTCCACAAGAACCAGCTAGTGAGGTTGTGACTGCTACACAAGAACCAGTCACTCCTCAACCAGAACCAACAATGGCCTCTGTCTTACAAGAAAATGAGTTCCTAAGGTCTGAACTAGAACCCTACATGCAAGAGCTAGCCATGGAAAAGGAAGCCTATGAGAAGGAACTTAAATTGTACACCCTAGCTCGCATAGCGACCATGTCAGAGGGAACTACAATAGAGAATCCGTGTAGAGAATATATGTGCAGTCAATGTGGGGACATCTACTATCAAGCAGGCTACAAATTAATTCAAATTCCAATTCCAGGAGCTCCCCCTTCACCTTCAACTTTTGCAGTCAAAGAAGAACACCCTGTTGTTACACAAGAACCAGCAGGACCTTCCAAAATTAAGACTGAGCCTTGGCCTACAACAAATGTCAAATATGAAACCCCTACTTTTGTTAATAAAGCTGTACAAACATTGCCTATTGATGAATCTGCCCCTCCCAAGCAGATCAATACCCACACCTTTGTGGAACAAGCCACTCAAACCCTACCTCAGCCTACTACTTGCAATGTTGAAACACAAACTCAGCCATGGGATGAGCAGGCAATAATAAACAAATGGAAAAAAGAGTCTACTATTACATAGGCCAAAAGCCTGCAGGAACACAGACAAATATGGATAAATCATATCTACTCAAATTGGGAAGCTTTGGAGCAAACACGCCAGGAATCTCATGCCCTTAAGAAACAAAATAAATAGCTAAAAGGCAGATTGCTCCTGATATTTGACTTGGCACAAAAGTTATTGGCTGCAAGAAAACCATCCTACAATTACTCTCTGTTCCTCATGGAATGACTTACATGGTTTCAGATCAAATCAATCAAAGAAGGAAGACCCCATGTAGTGTTAAATCCAACAGATTTTGTCAAAACCTTTACAAAAGCCTCTAATATGGATCAACACCTCCTCTGTGAGGCATATTTTCATAACGAGGCCATCCCTGAGAATGAACAACTTAACCTTAAACCTCTTATCGGTGACATCTACATTCGGGTACTCACCTCCTTCCTTAACAATCAGATTATATGGAAAGATGACTTCCTAGCTGCCAAGCATAATGAGGATAACCGTCTTCTCTGGATAAGGCCAAAACCACAAAAATCTGCCACCTTTGTTACAGAGTATTGTCAGTTTTTAAAGAAACCAGGGATGACTCAACACATTCAGCAACTACAAACAACAGTGCTTCAGAATTGTCAACAGTTCATTAAATCCATAGAGATTTCTTCCCTACAGGCAAATAACATCTTTTGGCAACAATCTACTGAGAAAAGATAGGAACACAATCCTTTTAGCTCCACTAATCTTGAGATAGAAATCTCCAGGGTACCTAGCTACATCAAGTGTGTTCAGCAATGTGCTAAAAGCTGGATAGGGTATCAGTTTCATTTTCCTATCCTCTGGATGCCAGCAGAGAAATATCAAGTTCATTATAAGCTGCCCAATAAGGCTGAAACAACAGCTTGGCAAAGGTTACAACGCATTCAAGGGTTCAGAGCTCCAACAAACATCACCTTCCACAGCTACTACTTGAGTAACTTTCACACTCAGAGTCGGTATTCAGATTCTGATTTAGAGTGAAGTTTCCTGAGGACATGCAACATTTTAAGTTGGGGGGGATGTTAGGACCCTACAATGTACCTTTTTACTCACACTTTTTTCTACCTTTGCACCCTTTTTTCACTCACATTTAAACTCACATTATAACCTTACCCTATCTTTCCAAAGGTATACAACGTCTCTTCTCTTTACTATATGTTTAATCTGTTTTGCATATAATTTTACATTACTCTCGTACTTAACCATTGATCAGAAATGTATAAGTGTTGAAACAATTCGAACTGCAGATTAGAATTGAGGCCTGTTGCTGAAATAGTTAAAGCATGCAACCCCTGTGGCTGAAATAGTCTGTGGACTACGATGCTGAAACAACAACTCACACAGAAGAAGTTGCTACACTCTCTGTGGTCTATGATGCTGAAACAACAACTCACACAAAAGAAGCTGCTACACTCTCAGTGGTCAGCAATGCTAAAACGACAACTCACATAGAAGAAGTTGTTACACAGTCCGTGGTCAACGATGCTGAAACAAAAACTCACACAGAAGAAGTAGTTACACAGTCCGTGGTCTACGATGTTGAAACAACAACTCACATAGAAGAAGATGTTACACCCTCCGTGGTCTACGATGCTGAAACAGCAACACAAAACTGTTACATTGACCACAACAGCTGCACCTTGAGCTAGCATTAACCATCGCTGTTGCCTGAGACCAAGTTGTTGAAATAGTCAGAACACAAATCCCGTGGCTGAAAAAGCCTGCGATTTGCGATGCTGAAACAACATACAACAGCAGTAACAAGAAGACAAATAAAGAAGCTTTTACTCCAGCCGCAACAACAACACCTCACTCAGCACTGTAATAGCATTCTATTGCGGGAGACTAGGATATCCTATTCTAGTATAGAAAGTCGATCTGACTAAGAATAGGACTCAGATGTACACATGTAATTGGATGATCAAATTGTATCGAGGGGATTATCCTTTTTAAATAAGAGGAAATCATCATTAGAGAGGACCTTCTGTTTAGCTAAGAAAGGATTTTACAGAGAAGGACATGTTTTACTTCAGATTGTAATATGATACAGTTGAAATATGAGTAAAAGACTGTTCTGAGCATTTCTCTCTAGTTCCTTTCGTTCAGGGGAATCTTGTGAGAAGGGAGGGTCCACCTACTTCACAAGATTCACCCATTAGCTTTGTAGTGTGTTAGTGTTATTTTTGTTCATGCCTTGATTAAATTCTGTTTTGCTAAAACACTACTTTACTAAACTCTGCTTTGTTGAAACACTACTTTACTGAACTCTACTTTGCTGAAACATTACTTTACTGAACTCTGTTTTACCGATTGTTACATTGTTTTCAAGTGATTCATGCTTGGGTAATTGTTAATCATTCTAGTTAGCAATCCTGTTTGGTGAATTTATGAAGGAGTGATAATTAGGGACAGGTGCTGAAGATTCCTGCTTGGGGAATAGGGTCTTGTTCCCTGTTAAGAGATAGTTAGCCTTCAGTGTGTGTCAATTATTTAAATTAGTAATGAGTTCATGAAAGTGTGCTAATTGGAAACAGGTGTTGAAGATTCCTGCTTGGGGAATAGGGTCATGTTCTCTGTTAAGATTTAGTTAGCCTTCAGTGTGTGTCAATCATTTCGATTAGTAATGAGTTCATGAAAGTGCGATGATCGGAAACAGGTGTTGAATATTCCTTCT
>SNQJ01S0082299.1:12810-48025 GCA_010110895.2 Picea sitchensis
AATGACCTTGGAGATAGAGGATTTATTTTCCCATAGGTACCCTTTCATATTCAACTATAGTGGAATCATAGTGCCTCTCATGCCTTCATGTGTTTTCTATGGTGGGTTGCATCACCATACATTGAATCACTTTGAAGGCCTAATTACTATTTAATTATTTGAGTGAAGGTCAATTGAGTTTTGTTAGAGTCTTAGGATTGTGTTTTGTATTTGTAAAATACACCATGTGAAACTCTTACATCAAAGTCATACATTGTCATTGACCTATTGAAATAATTTGTTGTACCACCCGAGCACATATTTCAGTTTAAACACATTTTATTTGAGTATTTCATCTTCTATATTGCATTATTTATTTTATATGTAACCTTGTCGGTTAGAAATATTTAAGAAATTTTAAACAATAGTGAACTCCATATCCTCCAGCTATTTCCTTAGGCTTCATGACCTCCGACCTCCATTCTTATGATAACTTCAAGCCTTATCAATTCTCTTGAACCTCTTGTATGGTAGACGATGAACTAGATACATATGTTTAAGATGGATTTTGATTATGAATGGGGTGCTCAAGAATGGGATGATATTTTATTAGGTAGAATTCATATCTAATCTTCTTGCACAATGTATTCCAAAGGCTAAAACTCCCTTAGATAGTGGTGCACTTGAGTTTTACATGGCGTCTTATCTTAAGTATTGTGTATGTGTGAGCTAAGAGTTCTCTTTTTTCAAGCCCAACTAGTATCCGTCCATTGCACTTGTACATGGTTATTTCCTCATAGATGTTTAGCTATTATTTAGTCATTTAACCTTTTAATGTCTTTGAAAAATGTAGGCTTGAAGGGTGGTCACCTCCACGATCCAAAACACATTTTCGAAAAGGTGTAAATCATTTTCTTTTCTTGCATCATGAAATTTTCCTTCATTTCCTTGTATACTTAAATTCAAAATCAGAAAAATAAATGACACATAGCATGCATAACACATAATTTGTTTATGACTGGGAGTAATAGTAATTTTGCATATTCATAAACAAAAAAATGAAACTTATCTTTTAACAAAAATTGGTCCAAGAGATTGGTCATGTAGGAGAAAATTTCCATTGAACCACAACCATCTAGTGTAGATACCACCACCAACCTAGGCTATGAGGCCACCATGGTGAAAAAACCAAGCAATAAGATTCTATATTTCTCATCCCAACCTTTCTACTCACATTCTTACCTAACCTTCTCAACACAAATCATTACAAGAATTTTATTCATCTTGTGATAGATAAGGAACTCTCTTCCACTACAACATGCAACATAAGGAATATATTCAATTTATGTACTTCATGGTCCCTTAGATATATTATTCTCTCTAGTTATCTTTAGTGTGGATAGAAAGATCTTTATCTATTGTATTCTTTCTAAGAATTTCCTAAAAGAACTATATTTGTCTCTCAAGGATATAAAGAGTATATAATGGATAGTGAATGATGAACTATATTTTCTTCCCACAATGTTAGAGTCAATGGCAATGATATCATTGGTGGAAATGATGGATGAAATTACCTATAACTAGCGGAATGTAGGATTCTTACACTTCCCATGGCATGAAGATTGTACTCAACCCATGCTCCCATTATTATGTGAAAATAATTTCCCCACCAACCTCTTACATAGATTCAAGGATTGGTTGATAAGTCAAAGAATGTGTATGGCTTCATTTAAGGCACATTGTAGAAAAATATAGTTCTGAGAATGAACTTGGAGATAGATTTATATTGATAGTTATTAATATGGTAATATTAATATTAAAATTGCAACCTAAAATAATTTTTTAAGTTTTTATATAAATTAATAAAAAATCCCATCCTTGGTAAAAAAATTCTCCTAATTGCATATGTATCCCACTTGGTGGCTAAATATCCCCTTTGAAGGATGCATGTAACAGTTTAAGACCCCATTTTATCCCATGATCCATCAAATATTCATTTAGTTGATATCTCTATTCTTTTCACTACTTTACCATGGTCAAGACACCAAGTGTTAGAAAAACAGGACCGTGGAGAAATAAAATAAAACAAATGCAGAAAAAAAACACAAAAGATACACAATACAATAGAGACACAGATTTACGTGGTTCACCCAGTGTGGGCTACGTCCACCAGAGAAATTGTCAAGTCCTTCCTTTATTATTATCCAACATATGAAGGGATACAACCTACAACAAACCTGTTGTAACTTCCTCTTCTTTCTCTCATAGTCTCCTATCTCAGAATACAATATTCGCCATTAATCATAGCCGCAATACTTTTCCCTCATAAAAGAGGGTTGCCTTCTAGGGAAACAAACCCTAACATAATCTCTACCGTTAGATCTGTGACCCTATAATTAACAGTCCAGATTTACAATGAAATTACAATATACATTTACAAGGCAATTTTTCCTTCAGGGGCTTCGCTCCCAAACCCCCGTCGGGGGCCCGTTTTCTCTCGAACCCCCCAGCCGGGGGACAAAGGGGGTAACCCTCCTCTACACTGCCCCACATGGAAGAGTGTACATACTCTTGGGTTGTTAATTCTTCATGGGGTATAAACACAGCTAAAAGAAAAGACCTCTGAATCAAGAAGATAATCAAGCTCCACAACCAACAATCTCCCACTTGGATATTGATCTCGAAAACTCCACCCCTGATGTATATGCTAGACTCTAAACCTTCTTGGACTTGGAAAATTTCTCATATTCATCTTCATTCTTGAAGATCAACTGAAACTAAGCAGGAACTCAGTTTCTCCTTGGTTACTCCCTTTGTTAACATGTCTGCAGGATTCTAGCTAGTGTGTATCTTTTTCAACTTCAAATGTCCATATTCCAAGGTGGATCATATAAAGTGGTACCTCAACTATATATTCTTAGTATTTGAATGGAAGGATGAGTTCTTTGCAAGATTAATGGCCCTCTCACTATCACAGTATAACTTGCTATTCTCTTGCTTCTTTCCCAATTCCTCCATAAATCTCTGTAACCAAATCATCTCTTTACTAGCCTCTGTAGCAGCAACATATTTTGCCTCTGTTGTTGAAAGTGAAACAACCTTTTACAGTTTTGAAATCCAACTTACTATTGTTCCACCTATAATAAACACGTACCCTGTGGTACTCCTCCTGCTATCTTTATCACCTGCCATATCTGAATCAACATATCCCTGTAGAATAGTGTCTAAACCTCCAAAACATAATGCATGATTAGCAATACCTCTCAAGTATCTGAGAATCCACTTTACTGCCTCCCAATGTTCTTTACATGGATTGTTCATATATATTCTCACAACTCCCACTGCATCTGCAATATCTAGTTTTGTGCAAACCATTGCATACATCAAGCTGCCAACTGCTCATGAATATGGGACCCTGGACATGTATTCTATCTCCTCCTGTGTCTTGGGACACATTTCCTTAGTTAATTTGAAATGACTAGCTGAAGGTGTACTAACTGGTTTTGCATTCTGCATTCTAAACCCCTCCAACACCTTCTCTGTCTACTCACCCCGAGACAATGTCAATTTGCGATTTTTTCTGTCTCTTGTTATTCTCATACCAAGGATTTTCTTTGCAGCACCCAAATCCTTCATCGCAAATGAATTAGCTAATTTATTATTGAGCACATTTATATCCTGCATATTAGACCCTGCAACAAGCATTTCATCTACATACAATAGCAAGATAATATAGCTTCAATTTTCTAGCTTTTTGAAATAAACACAATGATCAAAATGACATTTACTATAACCATGTTCTGTCATAAACCTGTCAAACTTTAAATACCACTTCCTTGGAGCTTGCTTTAGGCCATACAAGCTCTTCTTCAACCCACATACCAAATTCTCCTTCCCTTTGACCTCATACTCTTGTGGCTGTTGCATATAAATATCTTCCTCCAAATCCCCATGGAGAAAAGATGTTTAACATCTAATTGTTCAAGATGCAAATCTTCTACTGCCACAAGACTTAAAATAGTCCTAATTGAATTCATTTTAACAACAGGAGAAAATATTTCATCAAAATATATACCTTTCTTTTTTGCAAACCCCTTTACAACAAGTCATGTCTTGTACCTCTTTATTCCTCCATCTTCTTCCTTCAACTTGTAAACCCATTTATTTTGCAATGCTCTTTTTCCTGCAAGAAACTGAACCAAGTCCCAAGTATGGTTATTTACCAAGGAATCCATTTCCTCTTTCATGCCTTGCTCCCACTTATTTTTTGTGTCTACCTGCATTGTCTCTTCATAACATTCTAGTTCACCAAAATCAGTCAACAATAAATAATACAATGAAGGAGAGTATCGTTCAGGGGGTATACTTAACTTGGTAGATTTTCTAGCAACACTTGCAGGTGTTTGAGGTACCTGCTACTCCTGTTGTTGTACATTTTGATTTTTTGGTTCCTTTGGAATTTCTTTTTCAGTGATCTCATCAAGCACTGTGTATTCTTGTTTTACTTTTTCTTGTTTCTTTCCCTGGAATTGATCTTTGTACATGACCCTCTCATTGAATATAACATCTCTACTCCTAATGATTTTGTTTTTTTCATAATCCCATAAGCGATAACCAAAATCATTAACACCATATCCAATAAAGGTACACTTCTTGGATTTTTCCTCAATCTTTGTTCTATTTTATTTATCAATATGGACAAATTCTTCACAACCAGAAGTTTTCAAAAAAGAATAGTTTACCTTTTTTTCCTATCCATTCCTCCTCTCGAATTCTACCATCCAAAGAGATTGAAGGTCCTCTATTTATTAAGTAAACAACAGTATCTGCAACATATGCCCATAACTATAAGGGCAAACCATCATGCAATCTCATACTCCTTGCATGCTCCATGATTGTCCTGTTCATCCTTTCTGACACACCATTTTCTTGTGGTGTTTGTTGGCACAGGGGCAGACCCAGGGTTCAATGCTATAACAACATACCAAAAAAACCCTAAATACCAGCCCTTTCGGCAACACCTGCAAAGCATATGAAGTCTCACCTGAGGTAGAGGCAGGGGTGGTTGCAGGAGTCATGTGTTTGCATCCTTATTTGGGACATAGATCTATGATTATAACACTTAGCCTTCACCTAGCATAGATTGTTCATCAATATTCAACGCTTATGATACTTCACAGATAGCACAGAGCATCGCAGTATGTACTTAGATCTAAGATAATTCAACACTTAGCCACAAAAAGATAGATTAGATTCAATAGATCAAGCACTAAGCATATTACATACCAAATCTAATATTCATTCATATCTCATAAGCACAAAGCATAAATAGATCTATCTAAACACATCAAAGCACTTAGCAAGGGAAGAGACAAACACATCAGGTAGAGGCACATAACACAACACACAGATTTACCATGGTTCACCCCCACCCTGGGGCTACGTCCACAAAGTATTATTTTTTATTATCTCGGTCAAGAATTTACAGCACAGAGCTCCAACAATCCATACTCTGCACAGGACAGAAGATCTGCGCAACTCGCTAGATCATTCTTCTTTGCACTTCAGCACAAATCCTTTCACAACCTCTTACAACAACTTGCACTTATCTCTGCAAGCCTCTTACAATCATGCACAGAGCACTTACAATCCACATCTGATCACATAGATTGAATTACTAGCACTAAGCCATCGGCTATACATCACATAGATGTACTATTGTCCTCTACTTACATTGCCTAGTATCTATTTATAGATTACAAAAGTGGGCCTAAGTGTGGGTAAACCCATGGGATGACATCCCTTTCCTGTTACATTAACCCAAAACCATAAAGGGACCCAAAAAGGGGTCTAGCTTCCACAATTTCCGTTTCACGTTGCGTTCCATCTTTGACAAGCTGTCAAAGTCCCAAAAATAGTCAAATATGACCAAGTGTTCTTCAAAACTTGGTCAAGGGCCAACAAGCCCCCAACACTCACCTGTGACTCATCCCGAGTCACTCTGGTATGATCAATTCCACCATGAATGCCTCAAGCTTGGCTCAAGCTACTTTGACCTGTTGCAGTGTGACAACCTCTTGCTCATTGAACTCTTGGATCACTACGTTGTTTAGTGGCCCTTCCAGGCATTGTTCTGCGATGATGACAACCTGTTTAAGCTCGGTTCCTTGGTTTTCAAATTCAGTGAACAGTTGGCATGCCTTTTCTTAGATTGGTTGAAGTCGTTGGGAGACTTCCATCACTTTACTGTGTATCATGTGTACCTATTGTTGGGTGGTGCGTTGTTCTACAAACCTCTTCATTATTTCGATTGGGGTTAAGACCTTCAGTTATGCCTGTAACGTGTCTACATGTTGCTTTTCTTCTTGGAGTAGTGCCTCCAATGCTTGCAACTATGGATTCTCTGTGAGGTTCTCATAAGTCTGGGTGCTTCTAGTGCTCAGCTGCTTGTATTCCAAGGAAAAGGTTTTTAATCGGCCAACTATGCTATGGAAAGTTGCCTCCCTTAGATCTCTTATTTCTTGAGGAGTTTCGGGCATGGTACGAAGTTCCAGATCTACGATGCGTTGTTGAATTTGCTGGATAACTTCTTCAAGTTGTGTCACCTGCTGTGGAACACATTCTTCAATATTTACTTCTATGACCATCACAGAGAAAAGTGCTTTGTGAACCCTTTCCTGTACTTCAAGTTGCTCTGCTAGAAACTGGTCCTTACTCTTTTGTAACTGTGCTTTTTCCTCATCCCACGTCGCTTTCAGGGCAATATTTTCTCGTTCTGTCATACTCTGTTGTTCTAGAAGTGTACTCTATACTTGTTTCAAATCTTGGGTGGCTTGCACTGTGTCTTCTTGAGCTCATCGAAGGTGAGCTTCGACTTTATTGGCAATCTAGTGTAATTGGGTGGGCTCATCACCTATTCCTGCTATTCCAATTGTCAAGGGAACAATAGAAACTGCTCAACTGGAATGGACTACCTTCTGCACTTCTTGAAGTTCACCCTTGATTCGTCTGAATACCTCCTCCTACTTCGCTTCTTGTCTTTCTGTGATCTCTAGTGAAGCATATTTCAGTGCAGCAGTTAAGAAGTCGAAGTCATCTGGTGTGAGGCTAGGATGAGGGCTTTGGTGGGGTAGTCTTCCTTTTCTTGGAGGGATCCTCCTCCTCTCTAGGTGGAGTAAGCTCGCCTTTGTTTTTCTCAACTTATGTCCCACTTAGTTCATCACCATCACCTCCCTGCGCAGGTGAGATCGAATTGGTCTTCATGGATGTGCTATGGACATATTAAACTTCATCATCCTTCTTAGTCTTCCTTGGTCCAGGTGTATCCGGCATAGCTTTAGGGATTTCCATGTCGGCCATTTCTGTGGTTTCCACTGGAACAAGGAGGTCCTCTGCCCACTCCTTGGTAATCTTCTCCAAGTCTTCTTTTGTTAACTTGTAGTATGATTGGAGTTGTTGTTTGTGTTCATCAGTGCACGTTGTGATATAGGTGAAGTGGCGGTCCGTGCTGAACTTTATCAAAGGTCTAAACCTATGAAGTGTGTTTTGGGTGATGCATGGTGTAGACTGGATTGCATTCTTAAATTGGTTTTAATAGGCGTGGAAGACGACATTGGACTGCCACTGCTTGTTCATGTCGTTGGAGTACCACAACGTACAAAAATTCGCGGCCAGTGGTTCGAAGGGTTCAATATCTGGAAAAATGGCACCTTTTGGTAGCTCCCATGTGATGAAAGTGATTAATATGAGCAACCAACTAAAGTGGAACTCATACCCTTGGTATTGCACTTATCTGCAATCAATATCTAGCTGGTTTACAAGGTACTTCACCCATTTCATCTGTAGTCCCTCGGCGCACTTCCCTGCGAGGTCAACTATGAATCCAGTCACTTGTGTTGGTCTGTTCTTGCAAACTAGCTTGCCCATGATCAACTGACAGGTAAGGTGCACTACGCCACTCTAGATAGAGGCTACCTTGTAGCCTCACATGCCTTTCTCAACATCACCACAAGTTTCTTTTATCCTTTACGCTAGTGCTCGGTCTGATGTCTTTCTAGGGTAAAACTCTTGTGGGTCAGGGTATTTCATACTAAGTCCTGTGATATGATTGATCAAGGTCGGATCCATAGTGATGTGGTGGTCCAACCATAAGTATCCTCTGTGGTAGCAGGACAACAACAACTTGACGCATGCGTTGACTTCCTGGTGTCTGCTGAAGTGAGAGATCTTCATTACATTAAGCAGTGTGGACTGCACGAGGTTATGGGTCCATGACTGCGGAACAATATTAGAATTCTTTCCTTTGGTCCTGGTTAAGTACTTATGCGTAGCTAACATTCTATAATCTCTACGATCTCCAAGGTTAAAATCACTAAATTTTAGTGTTGCGAGATTATCCTGGTCAGCAC
The DNA here is from genome assembly GCA_010110895.2 of Picea sitchensis. Classification (NCBI taxonomy): domain Eukaryota; kingdom Viridiplantae; phylum Streptophyta; class Pinopsida; order Pinales; family Pinaceae; genus Picea; species Picea sitchensis. Next base: position 21,198 of record SNQJ01S0082299.1, read on the forward strand.
GAACTACGCGCACCCCTTTCGAAAGGTACGTGGTTATCAAAGTGTACTCGAAGTCTAGAGGTACACTGTCATGATTGATGGCACTGCTTAGAGGTGGTAAGTAAGTAGGTAGAGTGCGTGGGATAATCTTAGCATTTTCGATCTCATCCTTGTGCTTAGTTATTCTCTCTGCGCCGACTCGAGATGTTCCTGCTCAAGAAGTCGATCGGGAGGCTTGCACTCCTGTCATTGATGATGCTTGGACACTAGTGAAAATTTGTCTTTACGACATGACTCTCTCAGTCATTAAGTTAATCACAACTTCTTCAACTACTTTCTCAGCAACATTGAGCTCGTCCGACATACAAGCTTGGGTCAACTAGCTCGGGTATGAAAATGAATTCAGAGACTACAGGGAATGGTATGGAAACAAGGAAATGACCACAGGGTGAAGTAATCTCAGGTTTTAGGCTCAAATTATCACTTAGAAAAAATTATTATTGGTGTGTGGTGCGACGGACTAAGTAGGGAAACTTAGCAAGGGTCTGCTTGCAATGGGTATGAGGTTGCATTAACTTATGTTCTATCCATTATGGCGTAGTCTAACCATCTAGTGGCGAGCCATAAATTCTTTCTAACTCGTTCAAAGTGGAATTTGAATGGTTATATTGGCTTCCAACAGCTATATTGCTTCACCTCGGTGAAGTGGCATATGTCACTATTCTGATGTCCCGACGAAGCTCAATTCCTGTGATTTTTCCTTCTGTGAAGTTTCCTCTGGAATCTTCTGTAACTTTTCGATCTTGGCTTTATTCTTACTTAGCTTCCTAGCATTCTTCCCAGTGAGATTCATCTCAATCATCCTTTTTCCATTCTGATTCTTATCTTCTCTTGACATAGACACTGCGTGATGCTGAGATTCTCTCTTCAGATCCAAGGGTAATACTCCTTCATCATATGGATTAAGTATTTCGGTCTTCTATGGTTCCTCTAATTATTTTATTAGCTTCGACATCCAAGTCTTTGGTGTTCAATAACTTAGGTATGTCTTCTTGTTCTTCCATCAAGTAGGAGATCCTTCTAGTCATAAATTCCATGAGTTCTTACTTCTTCTGTTCTAGGTCTTCCTTTTCTTCTTTTCCCCAGATCTAGTATTTTTCAATCCATATCTTTCCTAACAAAGATGGAAATGGGGCATGGTCCTCAATAAATTTAATAACTTTGAATTCTTCCTTTGTCGAAGCTCCATGGGTACTCATAGCTATCTGGGTAATCCTGCCACATAGGGTTACCATTTTTCCTTTAAACAACCCTATTTTTCCTAGTGAAGGAACCATAACAGGCCTTCCTAGGGTTTCCCAAGTACTTTTTGTCATAATGTTCATCTGTTTTCCCTCATTCAGAGCACAGTCAATGATGAAGTCTCTTATTCTTACTTCGATTTTCTCCTTTTCTTTGAAGATCTCTGACAAATTGGCATTTTTATGTTCATCCAGGGTTTCTTTCATTTTTAGTAACATAATCTCTGATTCTTTCTAGGGTTATTCTATAATCTTAGTCTCTTGATCTCCTTCAGAGTTTGCTTGTTCCATATTAATCTTTTCAAGTCTAGCAATCATTCTAGGGAAATCCATTACTTCATGGTCCATATCCTTACAACATAGGAAACTAGGGTTTCTCCCAGGGCATTCCTTAGCAAGATGTCCTGGTCTTCTACAACTGTAACAAAGAGTTAATCCTCTCTTTCTCTTCAATGATCCCCAAATATTCTTTTACTGCATGCTAGGATCATAATGGCTAGCCTGAAAAAATTTATTTCTAGGATCCTACATCCATTAGTTAGTCCAAAAATTATTTCTATGCATAGGTATAACATATCTATCTTTATACTTATCAGATCTATTCATGTCAAATGTTCTTTCGCCTAAAAATGCCCTAGTTTTCAAGATAGGACAAAATCTATCAAGCATACCTAAATCCATACTTTAGAAACAAAAATTTTCACTTATTTTGCTTCTACAGAGAAGAAAGCTTTCAAATCTAAAACTTTTAACTATTCTTACCTTTATCAGAGCATAGAGCTTACAGAGCTTACCTCTTTTCTGTAGATCTGACCTCTTTTTTTCAGAAATTTCCACTTTTACTTTTATTAGAGCACAGAGCATTCATATCTCACTTCTTTTCTTCAGATCTGATCTTCCTTTCCTCAGATTTGACCTTATTCCTGGCACAAAGCTTCACAGGTTGAGTAAAAATCTACACACTAGGGTAGCATATCTAGGCACAGAGCTTATTTTGCACAAAGATTCTTCTTCTTTAGTTCCCAACAATCACAGTTTCAGGTACTGACAACAGAACCATTTGTTGGCACAGGGGCAGACCCAGGGTTCAACGTTACAACAATGCACCAACAAAACCCTAACTACCAGCCCTTTCGGCAACACCTGTGAAGCAGATGAAGTCTCACCCGAGGTAGAGGCAGGGTTGGTTGTAGGATTCAAGTGTATGTAACCTTAGCTGGGACACGGATCTGTGATTATAACACTTAGAAATCACCTGGCATAGATTGTTCATCAATATTCAACCCTTATGATGCTTCGCAGATAGCACAGAGCATCATAGTATGTACTTAGATCTAAGATAATTCAGCACTTAGCCACAACAGGATAGATTAGATTCAGTATATCAAGCATTAAGCATATTACATACCAGATATAATATTCATTCATATCTCATAAGCACAAAGCATAAATAGATCTATCTAAACACATCAAAGCACTTAGCAAGGGAAGAGACAAACACATCAGGTCGAGGTACAAAACACAACACACAGATTTACCCTGGTTCACCCCCACCCTGGGGCTACATCCACAAAGTCTTCTTATTTATTAGCTTGGTCAACCATTTACAACACAGAGCTCCAACAATCCTTACTCTGCATAGGACAAAAGATTTGTGTAGCTCGCTAGATCCTTCTTCCTTGCACTTCAACAGAAACCCTTTCACAACCTCTTACAACAACTTGCACTTAGCTCTGCAAGCCTCTTACAATCATGCACAGAGCACTTACAATCCACATCTGATCACACAGATCCAATTACTAGCACTAAGACATCGGCTATACATCACATAGATGTACTATTGTCCTCTACTTACATTGCCTAGTATCTATTTATATCTTACAAAAATGGGCCTAAGCGTGGGTAAACCCATGGGCCAACATCCCTTTCCCATTACATTAACCCAAAAACCTAAAGGGACCCAAAAAGGGGTCTAGCTTCCACAATTTCTGCTTCACACTGCGCTCCATCTTTGACAAGCTATCGAAGTCCCAAAAACGGTCAAATATGACCAAGTGTTCTTCAAAACTTGGTCAGGGGCCAACAATGTTCTTGGAACTATCTTCTCTCTACGAATCCCATGGTATGAACAGTAATCATCAAATTCCTTGCTGCAATATTCACCTCCATTATCTGATCTGAGACACTTCAAACTTTTTCCTGTCTCATTCTCAACCAAAGCTTTCCATTTCTTAAAAGTATCAAAAACATCAGATTTTTGTCGAATGCAATAAACCCAACTTTTTCTAGTTGCATCATCAATAAAAGTAACATAATAACGAGAGCCACCAAGAGATGATACCTGTGTTGGTCCCCATACCTCTGTATGCACAATCTCTAACCTTTCGTTCTTCTAATCTTTTCTGACTCTAGTAAATATGACTCTCTTCTATTTTCCATAAACACAATGCTCACAAAAGTCCAAATCAATTTGTTTAAGATCTGGAAATAGATTTATTTTGTGAAGTATTTGCATTCCCTTCTCACTCATGTGTCTCAGCCTATGATGCCACAGTGTTGTATCTAGTCCTGTAGAAGCTAAAGAGATAGAAGAGTCACTATTACCAGTACATAAATACAATGTACCTACCTTCTCTCCTTTTGCTATCACCAATGATCCTTTGATGACCTTCCACGTCTTATCTATAAATATGGATATACAACCTTCACTTTCTAACTTCCCTATTGAAATCAGATTTTTCCTTAAATTTTGAACATGTCTTACCTCTTTCAACAACCATTGGTTTCCATTGCATTGATTTATTTTTACCTTTCCCATTCCAACAATTTTGCATGGTGCATCATCATCCAAATGAACCTGTCCAAAATCACCTTGAAAATAATCTAGAAAATGTTTCCTATGGGTTGTGGCATGAAATCAAGCCCCTGAATATACTACCCAAGACTCATAAATATTATCTACAAAAATAATCAAAGCATCTTGTAACACATCACCTGGTACATTTGCTTCCTGATTTATCTCCTGTTGTCCATCTCTTTGTTTCTTTGGAGCTCTTTAGTCTTTCTTCAGATGTCCTTTCTCCCCACAATTCCATCACTCTATCTTCCCAAGTCTGGATTTCGATTTGCCCTTCCTAGAATTCTCTCAGTTTCCTGGGCCCCTTCCTCTATCCTTTTTTCTTCCCCTATTTTCCATGTTCAACGCATTACCTGATGTCTCACCTATGCTTTTTCGTCGCATTTCCTCACTAAGAATAACACCAACAACATCATCAAATTTTAAAGTATTTGAACCAAAGACAGAGTTACTTACATCCATGACCAAGCTGTTCCAACTTTTTGGAAATGAGAACATTATTATAAGACCCTTGACCTCATCATCAAAGTCCACATTTACAGAACTTGGTTGATTAATAACTGTATTAAAATCATATAAATGATCTGCAACAGACCCACCTTCTGACATCTTCATATTAAATAATCTCTTCATTAGAAATACCTTATTGGACGCCAAGGGTTTTTCATACAATTTAGCCAATGTTTCCATCAAATCCTTCGTTGTCTTTTCTTTCAAAATATTGAAAGCCACTGATGGTACCAAGCTCAGTTGTATCGTTCCTAGAGCCTTTCTGTCAAGAATCTCCCATTCTTTGTCCTTCATGGCCGTCGACTTCTTTCCTACTCCACCCAATGGTAGGAATAGATCCTTCTGATATAAATAATCTTCCATATGCATCCTCCATAACTGGTAGTTTTGGTTGTTAAATTTCTTGACCCTAAACTTTCCATCTTCCAACATTGCTCCCACTCAAACTAGGAACCCTCTTTTCCTGCAAGTTACCTTTCGCTCCGATACCAATTGTTAGAAAAACAGGACCATGGAGAAATAAAATAAAACAAATGCGAAAACTAAACACAGAAGATACACAATACAATAGAGACACAAATTTGTGTGTTTCACCCAGTGTGGGATATGTCCACCAGAGAAATTTCCAGGTCCTTCCTTTATTATTATCCAGCATATGAAGGGATACAACCTACAACAAACCCACTATAACTTCCTCTTCTTTCTCTCACAGTCTCCTATCTTAGAATACAATATTCTCCATCAATCATAGTCACAATACATTTCCCTCATAAAAGAGGGATTCCTTCTAGGGAAAAAAACCCTAACCTAATCTCTACCGTTAGATCTTCGACCTTATAATGAACGGTCCAAATTTATAATGAATTTACAATATACATTTACAAGGCAATTTTTCCTTCGGGGGCTTCACCCCTGAACCCTCGCCGAGGGGCCCGCTTGCCCTCGGACCCCCCAACCGGGGGGAAAGAGGAGGTAACCCCCCTCTGCACTCCCCCACATGGAAGAGTGTACATACTCTTGGGGTTTAAAGTCTTCATGGGGTATAAACACTGCTGAAAGAAAAGACCTCTGAATCAGGAAGATAATCAGGCTCCACAACCAACACCAAGATCCATCCTTGGTATGAAAAAACTACTATAGGCACCCATATCCCATTTTGAGATCAAATATCTTTTTTAGAGGTCCTATGTGGTGATTTGAGTCCATGTTCATGGATGATATGCTTAAAATATTTATATATGACTTGAGTCCCTTTATTTTCTCTCCTTGTCATGGTTATGACTCCTAGACCTATCCTTGTTGCATGAAACCACCTAATGTCACATATATCCCAATTGAAGGTCAAATATCCCCTTGAAAGAAACTTTGTAGTGGTTCAAGGACATGTGTATGGTTCATGAGCATTAAAAGTTTCATTTGGAACATGGAAATGGAAGTTGGGAGACCATTAGCATATACTTTGATTTGCAACTCCTAAGTGGGTTTAGCATCGGGTTGGAATTTTTTTAGGATGGTGGTGAACCGTTGATTAAAGTCTTTAACCTTCTCTTTTGAACTCATGGTGGCGACGAACAACTCGGCCATCAAGGCTCTAGTAGTGGTTTCTTCTGAAAATTTATCAAGAAAATCCTTTTGAAACTTCATCCAACTGGTTATGGATCCTAAAAGTAAGTTAAAACACCACGTGGAGGCCAAATTATAAAAAATATAAGGGAAAATCCTACATACTATGTCTTCATGTTGGACATTCATTATTCTGATAGCTAGTATGAATTTTGTGATATGGTCTTTAGGCAATCCTGAGGTTTGAGGGTCAAATTTAGGGAGTAAATTTTCTAGATGTCGGGGAAGGTTATGTAATCATCTAGGGATGGCCAAAGCATCTCTGGATAACCAAGTTTGATTATTCTGAGGTGGGTTTCCCCTTTCTTCATTATGAACATTGTTATCTTCCATTTCGTCCGATCCTGAAACTAAACATTCTGAGTTAAACCCTTCATCGTTTGAAAAATCGTTGGGATCAAAGCAGTTGTCGGCTGGTGTTTCGTGGATTAGATTAAGAGGATGTTAAATTTCGGTGAGGGAGAAATCTATCAGGTCTTCTACTATGTGCACAAAAACCTGGATGGGGGTATCGACCACTAGTCTTCTTACTTTTTTTGTACGAGGAAGTAACCGTGCTAAGGGAAACACTCTGATCTGTCGGGCATAATACCTTGTGATTCTTATGAACTGGTTCAACTCCTCATGAGGAAGAGCGTAAGGTATCTCAGTAAATAGATGTTCTTCCTCTTGCTGGGTTTAGTTACTCATCTCAAGAGTACTCAGTGTGTGTGGGTTGTCTTGAGAATGACTAGCCATACATGTGGGTTATTTTGAATCTATTGGTTTTCTGAAAAATTATGTAAGAAATATTGTCATCCATTCATTCTTCAGGCCCTCCTTCTAGCGCCAATTTTGTTGAGGGGTCCTAAGTCCCTTTAACTTAACAGTAGGAACCAAACCTGCCACCGACGCCCAATTAGACTCTGCAACGTTTAATGGTGGAATGGTTCTACAGATCTTGCGATCCGACCAAATGATCGATGGGATTTATGTAATGATTGACAGGACATCTTCTTGTGAAATCTCCTCCTTCAGTTCGAACGTTCTCTTTTTTGTATTTTCTCTTATAGGTAGGACTGATACAAGATAAATGTTAGTATAAACTAGCTGGGTAACAAAAGGAGAAAGGAATTAATTACTGAAGAAGGATGAGCTCGGGATAACCCTCATACTCAAGCATGCAGACAATGATTCTTACACCTACAACAAGCCTAGTACTAATACATTAACCTGTTGGTGTTCCAATTATTGATTGAGATATGATTATCAGGAGAAAACATACATACAATAAACAATAGAAAGAAAAATAGTTTCCTTAAATCTAATAATCAATCACATATTAACACAACGATTTACTTTTCATCATTAAAGACAAGAACTATAAAAATATTGAATCAGATAACTTATCAACAAATTCAGAGGCTCTTATTCGTTACAACATCCATTCATGAGATAAAAATAAAAAATAATTCCTATTCATATCTAATCACACACGCTTTTGAGGGAAAAAAAAAAACTTTGTCTCAGGTCCTAAATAGGACTTCTCAATTAAGGTAGCTCCAAAATGGTCCTTTACAATCCAAAAATGAGGGTCTTTTCCCAACCATCGACCCCCAAAACATTCAAATACTTCCTATTTTAACAGATTTGCAAGGGTTTTCATCCTTAGGGCACTGAGACCTAATTTTAGGTAACTTTTTTGGACAACTGAGAGGGGGGGTGAATTAGTTGTTACTGTGCTTAAACAATTATATCCATTTATGAATTCATTACATAGCTTATCAATGATGATCACAATAAATAAGCAGTAGAGTATTCAACATCAATCACACACATATATAGTACAGAGACATATATTCCTGAGGAAACCCATAAAAGGTGAAAACCTCTTCTTATTTATATGATAATTATTCTTTGTACATTATCAATTTTATGAGCACCAACTCATAATGAGGCTACAACCTCTATTTTTCAAGATTCTACTTGCTGAGAGCACCAACTCTCTGATTTCTCTAGCACCAACTAGAAGGAAGCACCAACTCTCTCCCTATTCCAGCACCAACTAGATGGAAGCACCAACTTCCAGTTACACAGGCACTGACCTATATATCAGAGAATACTTTTTCTGCCTTGCACCACCCTACCACCCTGTTTTATCTGGCTGCAATGAGATGGATGCTACAACTCCCTGTGTTCAAGCACCAACTTGAAACTCAGAGGAAAACAATCCTCCCTAACACCTCCCTACCACCTTGGTTATAAATCTTTGCTACTAAAACTTATTACAGTGATATAATGTTCATCAATGGCTTACCAGTCTCATCACTCTTTTTCTACACTGCCCTGCTCTGCCTGCATTAGTGTCTTCTTGCACAAATGCCTTACGCTTTTTGTTCTTCTTACTTTTATGCTCTGTGCGCCATGTCCATTCTATGCACCATTCCTCTTCTGTGTATTTCAGCTACTACACATTGCCTCCTTTTACATGCCTGAATCACTCTCAATAGCCTCCTAATCTCTTCTTTGTTCTGCATTTTTATAGTCTCTGTGCACCTTGTGCATGTTGTATGCACTATCCCACTGCATACACTTCACTGCGTTCATCATCATTGGCCATTATGCTGAGATTCCTTAGACTCTCCAGTATTTGAGACTCTTCGTCTTCTCCATCACAGTCAATTTCATTCCCACTATTGCAGTTCCAGGCTCCAACAGTCTTCCATCTGTCAATAGCCTCTATGAACAATATTCATTCCACTAGCAGATTCCTCAAGACTCTTCATATTTTTTGGTGATCACCCTGAAGTCTCTTCGAGTCCTCTGGAAGAAACCATCAGTATTTTCTAGAAGTTACACTGTGAACCTCTTGAACCTTATTCCTTTGGCACCTTTCACCTTTCCTTTCACATGTGGCCTCAGGCGGTGACCACACGCTTGTTCAGAAGGTGCTTTCGTGACTCACATTTTGTGGATCTGGGGATGAGGAATATTAACTCTCCAAGTCGCGATCTTTGAAATGGAGCTTAGTTGCATGATAGCTCCTCCCTTAAACCTTTGACAATGTGACCTTCGTTTTGACCACAGGCCTAATCGAAAAAGAATTTCACGATTTTGCATTTCGAGTTTTCTCTCATGAGTCTCCTTGATTCCTCATATTGTGAACCCTAAAATGGAGCCTAGCTATTCTAGCTCCTTCCTTCATGTGCCCACGATGATGACCAAGTGCTTATCCATAAATGGCTTTCGAAAATCGCAATTCAGGAATCCTAAGTTGAGGCATATTGACTCTCTCATGTTGCAATCCCCGAAACTCTGAAAATAGAGCTAGATCAATGGTTCACACTTTCTCTTGATCAATGAATTAGATTGAATCGTTGTTTTGTGTTTAGCGATTTCGGCAATATTGTGGTGAGACTTCATGAATATCCATATCACAATCTCTGAAAAGGATCTTAGCTTTGCTAGCTATTTCCCCTCACATGACCATCGATGGTGACCACAGGCTGCGCCAAAAGCTGCTTCGCAATTTCGTATCTCGGCATTCTTGTCATTAGTGTCTTTGAATCCTCCATCTCCCAGTATCTAAAACTCTGAAATGGAGTTAGATCAATGGTTCATGCTTAGTGGTGATCGACCATCTATCCACCGCCTCAAAGCTTCATCTTTCAGGAATTTGGGGGAGTATTGATGCTAAAAATCTCGAAACTAAACTCTCAGAGTGACATCATTCTTGCGTCACTCAATGATGAGTCATAAGCCGAGTGGCTGCCACATGTCACTCAGAATTTTGATTTCCAGTGGCCTGAAAAGTTGAATCAATCTGACACTTGTCCTTATATGCTCGTGACATGTGTCCTTGCTGACGTAGGTTGCCACCTGTCCTTGCTGACGTAGGTTGCCACCTGTCCTCGCTGACATGGTCTGTCATGATCTACCTCCTAGATATGACGACCCATATTAGATCTTGTTCCAACGACTCAGATTGTATCGCGATTTCATGTTTCGTGAGTTGGAAGGATAGAGCACCCCATACCTTTGACCTTTCATTCAGTGAAATGTCAATCTCTCGCCATGTGTCCTCTGGCTTCAATGACCAGGATCATTTCGAATATTCATGAGCCTTCGTTGTTCCTGATCAACGATCCAGATCAATCCTCGATCCAATGACTAAGATTATTTCATGATTTCACATATCGTGAGTTCAAGAGGTTAGAGCACTCCTTCCTTTGACCTCTCAGTCATTGAAATGATGATTTGTAAACACATGTCCCTCCCGAAGATGAACGGTCCTCCTTCTTTCGAGATTTTGTAAGCCTACTTCTTATTGCACTATCAAGAATGTGCAGGTTCTCTTAGATCCAATGATGGTCAAACCCTATGCTCAGATCTAACACCCGAGATCTATTCTTGTATACTGCATGCTACTGCTCTCTGAATTCAGATCTGATGGTCATTAGGGATGCTGAATGAAATCCAACGTTCACTGTTGATATTCACAGTTGATCTTGCCATTTCCATGCCATCATCACTCTGCTAATCATTCTGATCTTTGCCATCAATGACAAACACGCATACTCTCCCTCTATATGAAACCATGCCAACAATATTCCCCTTTGGCATTGATGGAAACCATGAATTGTTGCTCTATTCTTCTTAGACCTCGATCTCCAACCTTAGCATCCAGTCATGTTGTTCTTCTCCCCCTTTGACATCAATGTCAAAGAAATACACACTCCCCCCTGAGTTATTGTAGTAATTTTTTAGAGGTATCAGATATTCAACCAACACAAAATCCCCCTAATACGATGGATTCTCTTTATATGTGAGACGGGATGACACCCAGCTTCTGAAGGAGATATTCAAAAGGTGTCTTGGCTAGGAGTTTAGTAAAGATGTCTGAAATTTGTTCTGTGGTTGGAATGTAATGAACCTGAACAATCAGATTGGTGACCTGGTCTCTCATAAAATGGTATTTTATGGGGATATGCTTGGTCTTGGAGTGGAATACAGGATTCTTTGACACACTTATGGCACTTGTGTTATCACAGTGAATTGGGATCGGTGTAGTATATTTTACCTCCAAGTCTGCAAGTGTCTAAATCATCCATAATACCTGAGTGCAACAAGTAGCAACAACAATATATTCCTCCTCTGTAGTTTATAAAGAAATGGAACCTTGATTTTTTCTCAACCACGCTACTAAAGAATCTCCTAAGAAGAACTCACCTCCACTCATTCTTTTCCTTTCATCAACGTAGTTAGCCCAATCAACATCTGAGTAGACTGATAATTAAAAATTCTGATTCTTAGGATACCATAGGCCATAGTTCATTGTTTCTTTCAAATATCTGAATATCCTTTTGACAACTAGAAAATGACTCTGTTTAGGTGCAGACTGATATCTTCCTACCATTCCAACAACATGCATTATATTTGGACGAGATTTTGTGATGTACATCAATCTACCTATCATTGACCTATATGAACTTTGATCAACATTAGGTGAGTCATCATCCTTGCTTAATTTGCATCCAGTAACCATAGGTGTGCCCGCAGGTTTAGAATCTTCCATTTGAAACATTTTCAACATTTCTCTTAGATATTTTTCTTAAGAAATGAGCATTCCTTCAGACCTCTAAGTAATTTGCAAACCAAGAAAAAATGACATTTCACCTATCATAGACATTTCAAACTCAGACTCCATGGCAGAAGCAAACCATTGTACCAATGAATCCTTATTACATTCGAAGATGATGTCATCTACATAGACCAACACGATGAGAAAATCATTACCCTCAATTTTGATATACAGATCACTGTCAATTGTTCCTCTCTTGAACCGTTTGTATTGGAAATACGTATCCAGTCTGTGATACTACGCACGAGGGGCTTGTTTTAACCCATATAAATATTTCTTCATCTTTCATACAAAGTCAGGGTTATCAGACAATTTGAAACCCTCTGGTTGTTCCATATAGACTTCTTCATTTAAATATCCATTTAGAAAATATGACTTGACATCCATTTGATAGACTTTAAACCTTTTATGACAAGCATAGGCAAGAAATATTATGATAGATTCTAATCTTGCTATGGGCACAAATGTTTCATCAAAATCCAGTCCTTCTATTTGAGCATAGCCTTTACAGACCAATCTTGATTTGTTCCTGAAAACTTGTCCCTGCTCATTCAACTTATTCTTAAAGATCCATTTGGAACCAATGCCATTTTTACCTTCAGGTCTAGGAACCATCTCCCACGTATTTTTTTTCTCAATCTGATCAAGTTCATCATTCATGGATTTAACCCAATGGTCATCTTTGCTAGCTTCATTAAAATTCTTGGGTTCCATCATGGATATGAAGGCTATATGTGATTGTTTGGTGTTTTTTATTATCTTTCTCCTAGTTTGTACACCTTTGTTTTTTTCACCCTTTATCTGACTTGCAAGATGATTTATTTGAGTGATTCTGGAGGAGGAATTTGATGCTTTCTACTGATTTGAGTCGGTCTGAATATTTTCATCTTCATTTGGCTCAAAGTCTTCTTGTTCTTATTCTTGAAGTTTTTCAGCTTCAACTTCATCTATATTCTTTGTTGTTGATTCAGTATTGCTCACCTCTCTTTCTGGGATTCCTTCATCAATTTTTATGTCCATACAGTCAACCAATCTATGAAGCCTCTTATTATAGCATTTGTATCCTTTACTGTTTGTAGAATACCCTAAGAATATGTGTTCATCAGCCCTGTCATCATACTTCCAAAGGTTCTCATCATTATTCTTTATGTAACACTTACTCCCAAATACTTTGAAGTGTTTGATTGAAGCAGGTCTCCCATACCACAGTTCATAAGGTGTCTTGTCGGTGTGTGGTCTGAGGTGGGATTTGTTAAGAACATGGATTGTTGTGTGTATTAATTCTACCCAATAGGTTTGACCAATGTTCTTCTCATTCATCATTGATCTGGCCATTTGCTGCACTGTTATGTTTTTCCTCTCAACTACTCCATTTTGTTGTGGAGTTCTTGGGATTGTGTAATCTCTCTTGATCCCATGTTTATCAAAGAATTCCTTGAAATCACTTGACATAAATTCACCTCCTTTGTCCGATCTTACTACCTTTAACCTCTTTCTTGTTTGATTCTCAGTTAAGGCCTTAAATATTTTAAATTTCTCAAATGCTTCAGCTTTTTCCTTGAGAAAGGAAACCCAAGTAAATCTGGAGTAATCATCAATGATCAACATGAAGTAGTTTTCTTTCCCTGTGCCTTCCTGTATTGATGGTCCACATAAATCCATATGGACTAGTTGGAGTAGTTTCTTTGTTGAAGTAGAAATCTTAGATTTAAACTCTGTCCTGGTTAGCTTTCCTACTTGGCAGGGTTTACACACAAAGTCTTGTGGCTTTGATAATCTTGGAATATCTTTTACTGCCTCAAGATTTTTGAGCTTGATTAAGTGATCAAAGTTTAGATGTCCAAGGCTTCTATGCCATAACCAGCTCTCATCATGTTTTCTTAGATGGCAATCTTCTCTATCTTCTTTCAACACATATACATTATTTTTTGTCCTTATGCCTTTAGCCACTACTCATCATGCATTTAATTTATTTATCTTGCAGTCCTTAAAGTGAACACCACTTCACATCCTCTGTCACACATTTGACTTACACTGAACAGATTATGTTTCAGCCCATATACAAGCAAAACATATTGATCTTTTCCTCTTCCATTACTTAAACTCACCATCCCCTTACCCTTGATTTTACCTGGAGCATCATTTCCAAAGGTTACATTTTCTGATTTACTTTCACTTAGAGATAGAAACTTACCTTTGTCTCCCATCATATGTTTGAAGCATCCACTGTCTATATACCAAGGGTTTTTTTGTCTTTGAGCTGAAAACACTAATCCACACTTGTCACTTTATCTCTTCTTCCAAACTTGACATTCTCAGCAAAGGGATTCAAATCTATTTCATAGTTCTTTAAGCGACAGTCAACAACTTTATGTCCATAATTGTGACAAATGTGACATTCTGATTTGTTGAATAAGGGATCATAACAATTGTTATGCTTAAACTGTGTCCTCTTCCCATCCATCAAGTGATTTGCAGTCTGTGGTGGTTTGTTACTTGGCTATCTCATTCTTTGTTGTGAAAAATATCTATACCTTGAATGTCTCGATTGCTCATATCTAAATTTTGAATAACAGTTTACATCTTTGTGACCAAAATTAGAACAAAAAAAACAATATCCATAGAAAAAACATTGGTACCTGGAAAATTGTTGTCTTCCTTGAGAAGGTCGATTTCTTCCATGATGATGATTTCTTTGAGCAGAGAGTGTATTATCTCTCTGATCTATAGTTCCAGTTCTGGTACCTTTTTCTTTAGTCCTCCTTGGCATCCAATCATCTTCTTTTGTTTCTGCAGGTTTGTTGTTGTCATATGATGTAGATTTGAAAAACTTGATGGGTTCATTGTTACTTGGCTGACCACTACTTGATCCCTCTTCATAACCCTAACCTGTTTTTAGCTCTGGGTTCCTTTGCTGATTCAGAATGGTGGCCAATCCTTTTGAGGCTTTGATACTTGACAGATTCTGATGATACAAGGCTTGAAACTTCTCCAAATCTTTCCTAGTTTTCACTACTTCTTCCTCTAAAGCTTCACATCTTGCCTTCTTTTCTGATAACTGTTGTTTCAGAATTTCTTCGATTTTCTTTGCCTCTTCTAATTCCACTTTTAGCAAGGAAAAGTCTTCATCAGGTTATTTACTACCTTTCTTGAACTGTATCAACAATTGTTTTTTTTTTCTCATCTTAATTCTGAGTCTGTCAAGCTCTTCTAGTGCACTGATCAGTTCTCCTTCTAGGTTAACCACAACTTCTTCTTCATTGGAATCACTTCCTTTTATTTTATTATCATAATCCTCTTTGTCCATAAGCATGAAGTCATTTAGTTTATCTTCACAGGAAGAGTCACTATCTGTGTCTTCTGAGAAGTCATCATTGTTTACACATAAGCTTTTCTTTTAATCAAATCTTTTGGATTTGTGCTTCTCTTCACCTTCAGATTTCTAGTCCTTCTTGTGTGGACACTTATTTCAGAAATGACCTATCTTACCACAGTTGAAAAATTTGAAGGGAATATTACCTTTGTATTTTCCTGATCCCTTCTTCAGTCTTCTCACAAATTTTGATTCAATTTCATCAGGCTTAGAATCCTCATTCTTGTCTACTTTAAATGATGATTCTCCGGAGGTGGGTTTATCTTTAACTATTCTCATTTCATATGAAGTCAACATTCCTAGAAGTTGATCAAACACTAAGTATTTTAAATCATTAAGTTATTTTATAGCAAATACCTTTGGGTTGAACCTATCTGGTAGAGATCTCAAAATTTTCTGAACTAAGGAGGGTTCCTCAATTTTTTCACCAAGTGCTTTCATTACATTTACGAGTTCTTCAACACTTAGAAAGTACTTTCCAATAGTTTCATCCTATTTCATATTTAGTTGTTCAAGTTGTACTATGTAGGTTTGAAGCTTGGCATAATTTACCTTCTCATTACCTTCATAATTGTTAATGAGTTTCTCCCACATTTCTTTGGCAGTTTCTAAGTGCATAACTTTTACAAATTCTGCCTCTGCAAACCCGCTCAGGATAGCATTCATAGCCTTCGCGTTGAAGCTGAATTCTATCTTATCATCCTTAGTATCCAGTACAACTGGCTTGACATAACCAATATCTACCACATCCCAGACATCTGCACCTAAAGCCATTATGTANCCAGACATCTGCACCTAAAGCCATTATGTAGGTTCTCATTCTAACTTTCCAGAAGACAAAGTTTGTTCCATTGAATAGAGGGGCCTTATTCGTTGAAGTTCCTTCATGGCTTGACATGTTTAAGCTCTAGCATCTACCCTTAGATAAAAGGGTCTAGCTTTGATACCAATTGTTGGACAACTGAGAGGGGGGGTGAATCAGTTTTTACTATTCTTAAACAATTATATCCATTTATAAATTAATTAGAGAAATTATTAATGATGATCACAATAAATAAGCAGTAGAGTATTCAACATCAATCACACACATATATAGTACAGCGACAGATATTCCTGAGGAATCCCATAAAGGGTGAAAACCTCTTCTTCTTTATATGATAATTATTTGCTGTACATTATCAATTTTATGAGCACCAACTCATAATGAGGCTACAACCTCTGTTTTGCAAGCTGCTACTTGCTGAGAGCACCAACTCTCTGATTTCTCTAGCACCAACTAGAAGGAAGCACCAAATCCCTCACTGTTCCCACACCAACTGGATGGAAGCACCAACTTCCAGTTACATAGGAACCAACCTGTATATTAGAGAACACTTGTTCTCCCTTGCACCACCCTGCCACCCTAGTTTCTCTGGTTGAAACCAGATGGAAGTTACAACTCCCTGTGTTCAAGCACTGACTTGAAACTCAGAGGAAAACAGTCCTCCCTAACACCTCCCTACCACCTTGGTTATAAATATTTGCTATTAAAACTTATTACAGTGATATAATTTTCATTAATGGATTACCAGTCTCATCATTGTTCTTCTACACTACCCTGCTCTGCCTACATTAGTGTCTTCTTGTACACATGCCTTGCACTTTCTGTTCTTCTTCCTTTTATGCTCTGTGCTCCATGTCCATTCTATGCACCACATTCATTTTCTGTGTATTTCAGCTGCTGCACACTACCTCCTTCTACATGCCTGAATCACTCTCAACAGCCTCCCAAACTCTTCTTTGTTTTGCATTTGTATAGTCTCTGTGCACCTTGTACAAGCTGCATGTGTTATCCCACTGCATGCACTTCACTGTGTTCATCATCACTGGGTGTTATGTCGGGTTTCCTTAGCCTCCTCAGCAGTCGAGACTCTTCATCTTCTCTGTCAAAGTTGAGCTCATTACCTCTGCTGTAGTTCTAGGCTCCAAAGTATTCCATCTGTCAATAGCCTCTATGAATAGTCTTCATTCTAGTGGCATATGCCTCGAGACTCTCCAGCTTCTCTGGCGATCAACCTGAAGTCTCTTTGAGTCCTTTGGCAGAAACAATCAGTCGTATCTAGCAGTAACACTGTGAACCTCTTAAGCCTTATGCCTTTGGCACCTTTCACCTTTCCTTTCACATGTGGCCTCAAGCAGTGACCACACGCCTGTTTAGAAGGTGCTTTTGTGACTCGCGTTTCATGGATCTGGGGAGGAGGCATCTCAACTCTCCAAGTCACGATCTCTGAAATGGAGTTTAGCTGCATGCTATCTCCTCCCTTAAACCTTTGACAATGTGACCATTTTTGTGACCACAAGCCTAATCGAAAAGGCATTGCGCGATTTTTCATTTCGGGTTTTCTCTCATGAGTCTCCTTGAATCCTCATATTGAGAACCCCAAAATGGAGCCTAGCTATGCTAGCTCCTTCCTTCATGTGCCCATGACAATGACCAAGTGCTTATCCATAAATGGATTTCGCAAATTGCAATTTGGGAATCCTAAGTTGAGGCATATTGACTCTCTCATGTTGCAATCCCCGAAACTCCAAAAATAGATCCAGATCAATGGTTCACGCTTTCTCTTGATCAAAAACTCAGATTTAATCGCTCGACATTCTTGCCGTTAATGTCTTTGACTCCTCCATCTCCTGGTATCTGAAACTCTGAAATGGATTCAGATCAATGATTCACGCTTAGTGGTGATCGAATGACTATCCACCACCTCAGAGCTTCAACTTTCATGAATTTGGGGGAGTATTGATGCTAAAACTCCCGAAACTAAACTCCCGGAGTGACGTCATTCTTGCATCACTCAATGATGATTCATAAGCCGAGTGGCTGCCACGTGTCACTCATAATTGTGATTTCTAGTGGCCTGAAAAGTTGAATCAATACAATTTTGTGTTTCACGAGTTGGAAGGATAGTTCACCTCGTGGATTTGACCTTTCAGTCAGCCAAATGCCAATCAATCTCCATGTGTCCTCTGGCATCAATGGTCAGGATTACTTCACAAATTCACAAGCCTTCGGCGTGCCTGATCAATGGTCTAGATCAATCCTGCATCCAACGACTAATATTATTTCTCGATTTTGCATATCGCAAGTTAAAGAGGTTATAAAAATCCTTCCTTTGACCTCTCAGTCAACGAAATATTGATCTGTAACCACGTGTCCCTCCCAAAGATGAACAGTCATCTTTCTTTTGGGATTTTGTAAGCCTTCTTCTCCTTTCACTATAAAGAATGTGCAGGTTCTCCTAGATCGAACAACAGTTGGACCCCGCGCTCGGATATAATGCCCAAGATCTATTCACGTCTATTGCGCACTACTCCTCTTTGAATTCATATCTGATGGTCATAGGGGATTATGAATGAGATCCAACATTCACTATTGATATTCACATTTGATCTTTCCATTTCCATGCCATCATCGCTCTGTTGATCATTCTGATCTTTTCCATCAATGACAAGCACGCATACTCTGCCTCTATCTAAATCCATGCCAACAAATTGTTTGTAAAACAAATTATTAACTTGAATATGACACTAG
Source organism: Picea sitchensis (assembly GCA_010110895.2). Taxonomy (NCBI): domain Eukaryota; kingdom Viridiplantae; phylum Streptophyta; class Pinopsida; order Pinales; family Pinaceae; genus Picea; species Picea sitchensis. The sequence continues at coordinate 40,032 of SNQJ01S0082299.1, forward strand.
ACTTAATCAGCAAGAGTGGTTCTTATCACACACATAAGACCACTCTTGTATCTAATCTAAAAAATTGTTGGAATTAATCAATTAAAAATCACTATTGTCTCTAAGACAGAACTGATGCATGCATTGGAGGAACTATCTCGACATAAAATAGGCCTTGGACTAACAAAACAGAGCTATGTGTTGAGTAATGGCATGCCTGTGAGTTGTTGGAGTCCACTAGAGACAATTGGTTGCATTAGCAGAGTTTACTGAAGTGTTATAGAACCAATGATATGCGTCGACCTGTGACTAAGACTTAACTCTTTGTCTGTGCCTAAGATTTCAGAAGCTAAGCACACTCTGTCTCGACTATAACTGACCCTTCTCACCGCTTTCACTGTGATGAACTGGTCGTGAATAGGAAGACGTGGAGGTGAGCATCCAATAGGAAAACATGATGCATGGAGGTGATAGGTGATATGAGGAGTATTCGGGGGAAAAGGTGGCGAAAGTTGAGCAGTAATGGGAGTGTGAGTGGAGGTGACATGGTGACCTGATGTCATATAAGCACATGATTGTGGAAGTTGTCCAGGGTGGTTTGGGTCCACACCGCCTTTGGGCCTGCAATTCCCTTTGGGCCTGCAATCCCCTTTGGGCCTGCAATCCCCCACAAGCTACCACATACCCTTCCAGCAATACCATGGTTCCAATTGCGGGACCGCTTTGGAAAATTAACGTTTGAGTAGTTTACATCCCCTCAATGCAGTGTGGTCATCAATCATGTCACAATATGTGATCCAGATGATATTCCTTCCTTACCTGTTGCAACGATAAAGTGTTGGTTGATTTGAGATAAATGGTCCACAATTACTTTAGGAGTTCGGGCTTCAGGCCTTTTTAATGCAAATTTATTATCATCCTCCAGAGTGTCATATTTCCAAAGTGAGATATCTGCCTCCACATGGCCTCTAGCTCTGGATGATCTAGATTCACTTTAGGAGTTTGGGCTTCAAGAGTTTTCATCTCCTTTCTCACGCAATCCTTTGAAGTGTCGTATATCCAAAGTGGGGGATCTACCGCTGTGTGTCCTCATTGATGGATGTTCAAGATTCACTTCGGGACTTCGGTATTTTATGAGTGTTGTTCTTGAAAATATCCCGTAGTGGTACGTCTTTGAATTTGACATGGCAGGCTCTCGAGAATTTGTCTCTTCATCTCTTCGGGACTTTGGGTGTTTGTGTACTTCGTCTCTTTGAGACTTTGGGTGTTCGTGTACTTTGTGGGTCCACTCTTAATGTTATACCCCACACAATTTCAACACTTCGAATGCACGAAAAATGTCGATCTAATTGGCATGATGGATCTCCACTGTTGAAGGTCAACATGTTTGTTCCCACAATCTGAGCCTGAAATTGACCACTCTGGACTGTTGCGTTTGTTCACGGGCGTTTCCGATCGACCTGTTGTGAGCTCAATAAATGGAAAACATGGTGACAATTATTTTGAACCAAATCATGACATGCAATCATCCTTCAAGAAAACATAAACAATTTGCGTAAATAATTGATCAAAAAAAATAACAATGAACATCCAAGTCATTTAGTAATGGGAAATTGACTCAACCAACCAAAGAAGAATGATTTTCAAGAAGGTATAGGGAAAATGAGGAAGGAGGGGCATCAGGAGTGTTTCATTTCGGCGTTGGTGATTTTCCTTTAGACATACATCCATGGCTACAGTGTCTTATCCTGCTAATGCCGAAAAGTATCAAGGATCGGTGATAAACCTACCCAAGTGTTCTCAGACCAACTCTCTCGAAAAAATATCGATGTTCAAAACACATGGGGGATTGGTGATATGTTTGTTGCAGAAAAAATGATTGTTTTAACCTTTCTAGATTTCCCCGACCCTAATAAAGTGCATCGGTCATCAGCTATCGTTGATTGCTTTATGACTTTGTCAATGTCTATCCTTCTCGTAATTTTCCGATATTGATGGGGATCAACTGTCTCCTGGGTTTTCGTGGTGAATAACTTACACAAAAAAATATCCTTCTGTTGATGCTGATAGGGTGTCGGAGGTTGGCGAATAGTGCAACTGTGTGGCCACTTTACCTTCTTTCTTTTTTGTCGACGTCGAACACAGGTGCGTCAGTCGCGATGTGAATTATTGATTCTTAATTGGAAAGTCAAGTTCTTTTAGACACAATGTTTCTTTTAACAAGTTCAAATACATCTGATTTGATCAACAAGAGTCATGAACACAAAACAAAATAAACCACCCCCCAAAGTGAAATCGATTTAGACAGTAAAAGAAAACAAGTGGTACCCAAAAAGTGATAAAATTTCATAAGGATTTTAGGGTGTGTTGAGTGCTCAATAGGTCCTAACCTCCATAACCCTTAAAGTAGATAGAATAATATAGTTTTCTATGTAATAAAGGATATCATTAATAAATAAGGCATATGTGATAATTTGGACATGTCTAATGTAAGAAGACTTACTAGAAGGTTCTGCCTCTAGAAAGTTCTTCCTCTAGAATCTTCTCTAGAATATAGAAATAGTATAAATAAGGGTAGAAAGGATGGAAAAGTTTTCTTTATGAATTCATGTGTACTTGATCTCTACTCTACTGGAGGTTTCCCCCTAGAAGAGGAAAGTGAATTTTTCTCTCAAGATAATAGAGGTATCAACTTTTCGATCGATTGTGTCTTTGTGCTTATTGTTTTGTTTTTTTTTCTCTAACGATTGTGATAAAAATCGTATTTCTACTCTGCATATATCCTTTTATTACCTTACATATTCTTCCTAAAGAGAAGTTTTTTACACTATAATAGTGAAAGGAGGAAAAAAATTATTTTCTTATTATTCAATTGGTATCTTTGTTGATGAAATGGACAAGCCATAGTTCCACCATTTATGGATCACAATATGATCCTTAGTCACATTACTTTCTTTATTAATTCATTGCTCAAACTTTTATCTACCTTTAGTGCTTACATAAGTCGATTTTCATCCATTTTATTCACATATATAGGAAGTGATCATATATGGTTCATCATACCTACTCTTGAAACTCGACACTACTCCACAATACCAAGGAAGAGTTGGACTACATCAACATATGAGTTTTCTCATTTCGTTTGAATGTTTGAGTATATGTCATTCAATCATGGATGGGAAGGATGCACAATGTTCAAGTTGGAATATGGTTTAAGATATAATAAAATGTATTAATTTTATCTTAATTATAGAAATACTTTAGATCCGAGATCTATACAAGGAATTCCATTTATGTGGTTAGTGAATATTAAATCAAGAGATCGATAAAATTAATAAACATTGGGAAGTATGGCCCTAGATCTCTAGTGAAACTACTAGGGTTTCTTCCCTAGTTCTTATTTTTCATGCATGGCCTTTATGGTTGTTGGACATAGTGGTACAATATTGTCATTGATGTCAATAGGGTACAGAAGAATCTAGTATAAACCCAAAGCTCAGAAGGAAGAACATTAATTGAAGCTCAGAAGGGAGAGGGCATTGCAGAAGTGCTACCAGGATTGAAATCCCCACAGTAAAACTTCAAAAGAATCAAGGAAGAATCATGTCGATTGATATATTTCTTGGGAAAATATTGGATCTTCAAATCACACAGAAGCTAGAGCCTACACAAAAAAAATCCCTTCTGAAGGATCGTGGAAATCTAATCGTCCATTCAAATTTTGGGAGTAATCGCAACCATCAGATCAGTTAGAACCATTGATCAAAGCCAAGTGGAAGGGTAGCATAAGTTTAGGGACATCGAAACTTCTCCACTTTGGAAAACATTGGAGATAAGACAGAGGCAAGAACTCACGAACTCACGAAATCTCGTAATCCGTTAGATCAAGGAGGGACTTTAGATGAATTCTTGACCATTTGATTGAGTTTAGTGGAAGGGCAGTGTAAACCACAATATATCGAAGTCTCAGATTAAACGAATGCATGCATATCGTTGATCTAAGATCTCTTAGGGAGAAATACAAGTCGTTGAATCAAGTGGTCAACTCCGACGTTGACCACTCTAGTGAAAAGGATCCTAGAACAGTAAGTTTCCCCGAAGGCCAGAGCCTCAAAGTCCTGAAGTGAATCAGGGCCATCAAATCTGGGAAATGCATGGTGACCATTGGATGAGGATAAGTAGGTCCAATGGTGGTCAACTTCGACACTGATCACTATGGTGAAAAGGAGCCTAGAAAATGTAAGTTTACCTAAAGGCCAAAGACGCAAAGTATCGAAGTGAATGAGGGTCACTGGATCAAGATTTTAGGTAAAAACTAGACCATACGATATAGAGTAATGATCCAAAGGAGAAAAACATATAACACTTCAGGAGATCCACATCATCAAGACCACATCAGTAAGGACACATAGCCCAATAAGATTATGAAAAGTGTCAAAATACATATGCCACATAAGGTCTGTGAAATTCACAAATCAAGGTGACACGTGGCACACCCACTACGTGTCCATGTAATCATAGGTGATGATAGCACACCACGTCAGTCTCGGTCTACATCCTCCAGGGATAACCAAATTTTCCTACCAGCAAAACTACCTAAACCACCAAAGGCAAAATTCACGAATTGATGTTAATCATTGATCTAAGATCCACCGAAATATATTTCAATCGTACGATTGAGTACAATGGAAGGATAGTTTAAGGTGTACTAACAACTGACAGCAGGCGGTAACTACATATTTATGACTTATTTGGTAGGTAAACACTATGGAGGAATTGAACTACTTCATAGTTAGAGCAGCCCAAAGTCCTGGGGTCACAAATAACCAAATACTCGAAGAGCAGGAGCTCCTTTGTGCCTAAGCCCACGATCCTAGCTCCTGGACATGTGAAGGTTATTAAAGTAGGGAAGTGTTGATATGCACTTTGATAGAATTTTCTCTAGAAGAGTTAAAATACAGCAAAAGGCGGATTCCCGAAACACTGAAGTCCCAAAGAGAACGAGAACCATCCATCTCAAATGTGAAAATAAAATCTGACCATCAATCTTGATAAGTGATTAAGCACTAGTTTGGCTAAGTGCTTAGTCACCACCTATGTTCATATGGAATAGAGGTCCTGAAAGTGCATCTGTGTGAATTTAACATACAGAGGAAGAATGTTTCCTCTGCCAAGACTAAACTTTGAATCAGATAGGATATGGATTCTGCCTGATTGAGATTAAGTGATCAAATGCATCCAATGCATTGGAAAACTAATAGAAAAGATCAAATATGATATGTTGGAGAACTGAGGATGCAACAAAATCTTCAGAATAAAATAAAAATGCATAAGATCAAATCAAAATAAATCGATCCATACATGTGATCGATTTATGAAAAAAATACCTCTTAGTAAATTGAAAAGATTTTACATTAATGCGTGAATAAAAAATAAAGGGAGATATTAGATCTAAATTAAAATACAAATGCTATGATTGTTAAGTTAAATGAAGAGGTGAAATGGTCCAAACAAAGGGACACAATGATTCAATGCTCACACCAATTGGAATACTATATAAGCAAGAAAGAACAGTGAAGAAGAAGTGCCTCTGTAGTCCACATCAGAAGATAAAAGCAGAAGCAGAGTCCAAGAAGAGGAATTGTTGATACTTATGAAGTAAGGGTGGAAGGGAGGAGAAAGGAAGGATTCATATCCTTTACTAGATAAGGGATTTGGTCCTTCCTAGGGTTGGTGAACTAAATACAAGGGAGTTGATGCTTCCTAGGGTTGGTGCCCTAAATATAAGGGAGTTGGTGCTTCCTAAGGTTGGTGCCCTAAAGAAGGGGATTTGTGTCTCCTAGATTTGGTGCTCTAAAAAGGATTGGTGTCCTTCACTATTCTTTATAAAACCTTGTAATTTCCATTAATTATATTTAAACAATTGATTTTAAATAAAATTCCATTGTTGATCTATTGTGGTAATTAATAAAATATCAAAGTAATTGATCATTTTTGAAAAAGGGTAATATTGATTCACACCCCCCTCTCAGTATTTCCAACAATTGGTATCAGAGCAAGTGCCTTCGGTATAGTCTAATAACTGGAAGGTAGATCTTGAAATAAATGGATAAGCAAGAGGGAATGTATTCCAACAAAGCACCATTGTTTAATGGAGGTGGTTATGCTCTCTAGAAAATAAGAATGAAAAGCTTCATGTTGCCTCTTGGTTTTGATGTCTGGAAATCTATTGTAGATGGTTGCACAGCCCCAGCTAATCCACCCACATATAATGCAAGAAAGAAAATCTACAATCACAACTCAAGAGAAGTTAATGCCATTCTAGGAGGATTGACAAATTCTATATGTGTGAAGTTTATGCACTGAAATTCAGCTAAGGAAATCTGGGACAAATTGGAGGTTGTATATGAAGGATATAACAAAGTCAAAGAAGCCAAACTACAAAACTATAGAACTCAGTTTGAAAATTTGAAGATGAAAAAAAAAGAGAACATTGTTGAATACTTTCATAGGGTAGATGAGGTAGTTAATTCAATCAGAGAAGAAGGAGAATAAATTACAAATCAAACTATTGTACAAAATATATTAAGGTCATTACCTATGAGATATGATGCCAAAATTTCCATAATTGAAGATAGGCCATAACTTGACAAACTCACAGTAGATCAGCTTCATGGAAATTTTACAGCATATGGGATGAGAACAGGGAACAGAAAACCATCAAAAGGAGAAACAACCTTTAAAGCATCTAAAACAAAGATGATGCAGGAGAAAAAGACTAATGATGAGTTATCAGATATATTTGATGAAGAAATTTCCAACTTCATAAAGAAACTCAAGAAAGGGACTAGGAAATACAAAGGAAATATTCCTCTAATATGTTTCAACAGTGGAAAAATTGGACACTTTTCCAATAATTATCCCTATCCGAAGAAAGAGGAAAGTGATGATGAAATAACCTTCAAAGATCAGAAGAAAATAAAAGTTAATGATAAAAGAAGTTCTACAAGAAAAAGAAAATGTTCTTTACCCAAGAATACAATAGCTCATCAGAAGAAAATGAAGAAGAGGAGCCAGAGCTTCTATTTATGGGAATAAAAAATCAAGATGATAATCATTCGAAAGATGAAGAAGAAGTGAACTTCGAGGAAGAATTCCTTCGTGTAATTGAAGGACTAAGAAAAAAAAAACCAGACATGTTACTAAGAGAAGAACTTGTAGATATTGAAGAAACTACTAAATCAAGAGAGAAGGAAGTTTCCAAAACCATTAGTGAGTCATAACAATTGATTATTAAGTTAAAAAATCAACTCCAAGAAAATTAAAGAAAAGAAGGAATATTGAATAAAGAACTCAGTGAAAAACAACAAATATGTAAGATATTGGAGGATGAAATAGTTCAACTAAAAGGGAAACTAGAAAAAGAAGATATTCAGTCTAAATTTGAAAACAACTCAAAAATCTTGAATAACATTCTTATCAATTATATATCATCAAATGATAAGATAGGACTAGGATATGATCCCTCCAAAGAACAAGAAAATGACAAAATCAGCTATGTAGATGTCCTTAAGAAACCTGTAAATAGAAAAGAAAAGAACAATACCATTCGAAACTATCCCAAATAAACATAAATATGCACTTTCTACTAATAAAAAAGATAACGAGAATAATAGAATCATGAGAAGGAATCCCTCTAACAGAAATCAATATATCTTCCTTGGTTATTGTTATTCCTACAAAAATTTTGGACATAAAGCGATACATTGTAAAGCTTATAGAAAATAAAATTCAAGAAATGTTCAAAGATATGGAAATAATAAGAATAATGAAAAAAAAATAAACTATAACTCCTTCTCTCCCTTACAATAATACAATGTTGAATGTTACAAATGCAACAACTATGGTCATAAATCTAGTGAATGTAGATTGCCAAAATATGATAAAAGGATAGATATTTCCAATAATAAAAAAGTATGGAAGAAAAAGCAAACAGAGTGCAATGTAGCCTTATA
>SNQJ01S0082300.1:2645-17683 GCA_010110895.2 Picea sitchensis
TAGCTAAAGCTTGCAGGTTACCAGTATATGGGGAAAGATGGTGGAAGAAATAAAATGTAGTTATGGAGTTTGTAAATCAGTTTTTAATTCCAGAAAAGAAAAACCCCAACTGGAGCCAGGGTATCCCACACAGTTGGGTGAGGGAAGAATGGCACATTGCCCTGTTGATTATCCATAGGTACATTACATGTGAAGATAGATTTTATTTGGTCCATCTCTATCATATTAGACTGTTGATCCATGTAAATGGTGATTACCCTCTTAACCTACCCTATTTATTATTAACAAGTTTATCCAAGATGTCTAAGAGGATCCAGTCACATCTTGCCACAGCAAGAAATAGTCTTTTTCATCAGGGGTTGATCAGAACGTTGGTAGTCTTTTCCTTAAATGAAGTTCAGAGGTCTTGGGACCACTTAATCCAGTCATTAAAACCTAATCTACAATCAAATAAGTCTAAAATTGTTAAGGAGAAGAAACCTGTAAAAGAGAAAGAGACCTCTCAAGCCACTGAGGTTTTGATGAAAGAAAATTCCCCTGCAGCCAGGGTAACTCACGCTGGAAAGAGAAAATTACAAACCCAACAAGCTATTGTTGATTTTCATATGGGTAAAATTAATGAGAAAGGCACTACCAGTCGAGGTAAGAAACTTAAAATGGATGAAGAGACTGACATCCATCTTGATCTAGATATAAAAAGGGAATTTGATGAACATGAAGATTACATCACAAGTCCAATTCAAAATCCATCCAAACAGAAGCAACAACCTACATGAAATAAGACTACGAAGGGTAAGAAACAGAGTAAGAAGAAAACACCTGTACCTAAATATCCTAGAAGAAATTCTACCAGAGCTGCTAAAAAATTCAGACTGAATTCAAAATCCATGTTTCATCCTTCCATCAAGAAGGAGAACCTCATAATCATAGAATACAATTCAGAAGAATCCAAGAAAGAGATCAAAAAACAGGTTGTGGCATATTCTTTACGTAAAACATAGAAAGAATCTGAGGAACAGAAGAAAAGACCAGAAAAGGGAAAGTAGATTGCATAGTACTTTAGAAGACCTGTGACCAGGGAAACTACAAAGTCAAATTAAGTATTTGAATCTACATTTAAATGCATAGATGCAGTTAATGATGAGAGAAATGATCTTTTTCCATAACTAGATCAACTGCAAGATCTTCCATAAACCAAAGACTCAGAAAGCACAGATGAAGAAGACCTCAGTACTGGGCTATCTTCAAAATATGTAATTAAACTAAGGAAACCCCAAGCTTCAATAGATATGAACTTACCTGCTCTAGTAGAGGAATATCCAGAATTCAAGGTGGAAGCAAGGAAAGAAAAAGACAGAGTAAAGGAGCTGCAGAGTATGATTAAGCAATTGAAGAAAGAAAAATATTTTGTTGAGCAATGTAATGCTAAACAACAAGAAAAGATACAAGATTTCAAAAAGAAGAGGAAAGAGCAGAAGGAATTACTAAAGGAGGTAAGAGAATCCAATATACTATTATATTGGCATAATGTTGTGCTAACAACTAAGCTCAAACAAAGAGACACTAGGGCTTCTGCAGTCATCATACCATGATAATTCAAGGGAATTCTTCCTCAATTTTGATTGTTCAATGGTATTACTCAGAAAGTAAAGATGAGTAGTTTGGTTCTTAGTGATGGGTTCAAATGGAACTTTTTGATATCTCAGATGAATCAACTCAGCAAGATAGTATTCCTCTTTTTGTGGGATTTGCCAGTTTTATAAAACTGTTTCCTAATCTATATTTGGATTGGCTATTGAGCCTACTACAATATAGGCATTAGTCTCTAAAGTTGCACTTGACTGTGAGAGGGCAAGCTAGGGCATCATCAGGTTATTGGAATGGTATTTATTAAGGGTTTTCTGAATAGGTTTTTAGAAAATGGTTGAAAGTTGGTTCAAGGATTCAAATAAACATATAACTCAATATAAAAGCAAGTAAACATCCCACTGGTTTAGTAAATGGTAGTCACTTTAATAGATCAAATGGTAAGGTAAATAAATAAAGGAAGGTATGTGAGTATCTAGTTTGTCAACTCACACATGAATTTCGTATTTCAAAATATCATTAAGAAACAAGAACATGTACTTGAAAACAATCTTAATTATGAACAAAAAATAGTAAACTTTTCACCGTGTCACCCACAATCAAGAAATCATATGCATTGCAATAGAATAAATGTATTCAAGTAAGAAAAGAAACAGATAAAGATATGAAAGAAGATCTGACCATCAACATGTCTTTTCCATTTAGTACCAATATGAAATATAGTCTTGTCTTACAGTGGATATTTTTACAAAAAAGGTCCTTGAATTCCCAACTAATCGACCCACATACCATCTTTCCAGTGTATTTTTAAAGCACACAGAGTACTCCTGTGGATCCTATTTTTTAGTTTACAGTTTTACAATAGGATTATGTCAATGACTATTTTGTAGGAGAATAAATCTCATACGAGCACTTCTAATGCCTATATTTTAGTAGGCTCAACAACCAATCTGAATATAGATTAGGAAACAGTTTTATAAAACTGGCAAATCCCACAAAAAGAGGAATACTATATTGCTGAGTTGATTCATCTGAGATATCAAAAAGTTCCATTTGAACCCAACACTAAGAACCATACTGCTCATCTTTACTTTCTGAGTAATAGCATTGAACAATCAAAACTGAGGCAGAATTTCCTTGAATTATCATGGTATGATGACTGCAGAAGCCTTGGTGTCTCTTTGTTTGAGCTTAGTTGTTAGCATAACAATATGCCAATATAATCTTATATTGGACTCTCTTACCTCCTTTAGTAATGCCTTCTACTCTTTCCTCTTCTTTTTGAAATCTTGTATCTTTTCTTGTTGTTTAGCATTCCATTGCTCAACAAAATATTTTTCTTTATTCAATTGCTTAATCATACTCTGCAACTCCTTTACTCTGTCTTTTTGTTTCCTTGCTTCCACCTTGAATTATGGATATTCCTCTACTGTGGCATGTAAGTTCAAATCTATTAAAGCTTGGGGTTTTCTTAGTTTAATTACATATTTTGAAGATAAACCAATACTGAGGTCTTCTTCATCTGTGCTTTCTGGAAGATCTTGCAACTGATCTAGTTTTGGAAAAAGATCATTTCTCTCATCATAACTGCATCTATTTCTTTAAATGTAGATTTAGATACTGAAGCTGACTTTGTATTTTCCTTAGTCACATGTATTCTGGAGTACTGTTCAATCTGCTTTCCCTTTTCTGGTCTTCATGTTCATCACATTCCCTTTTAATATATGGATCAAGATGAATGTCAACCTCTTCATCCATTTTAAGTTTCTTACCTCGACTGGTAGTGCCTTTCTCATTAATTTTACCCATAGGAAAATCACCAATAACTTGCTAGGTTTGTAATTTTCTCTTGCGAGCACGAGTTACCCTGGCTGCAGGGGAATTTTCTTTCATCAAAACCTCAGTGGCTTGAGAGGTCTGTTTCTCTTTTACAGGTTTTGTCCCTCTTGAAATTTTTAGACTTAGTTTCCTGTAGATTAGGTTTTAATGACTGGATTAACTAGTCCCAAGACCTCTGAACATCATTTAAGGAAAAGACTACCAACGTTCTGATCAACCCCTGATGAAAAAGATTGTTTTTTTGTTGTGGCAAGATGTGACTGGATCCTCTTAAACATCTTGGATAGACTTTTTAATAAGAAATAGGGTAAGTTAAGAGGGTAATCACCATTTACATGGATCAATAGTCTAATATGATAGAGATGGACCAGAGAAAATCTGCCTTCACATGTAATGTACCTTTGGATAATCAACATGGTAGTGTGCCATTCTTTCCTCACCCAGCTATGTGGGATAACTTGGATCTAGTTGGGGTTTTGCTTTTCTGGAATTAAAAACTGATTTACAAACTCCATAACTACATTTTCTTTCTTCCACCATATTTCCCCATATACTAGTAACCTGCAAGCTTTATCTATGTAATGCTTTGTCACGTGCATCCGAAGTTTACCAACTACTGATTAAAAACCATAAAAAATCTGAGCAAATATCATAGAGATTTGCTCGTCATGACCCTAGAATGTTGAGAAGAATTCGAACCAACCAACATCCTTGAACTTATGCGCCATCTGAGGAAATGATTCTAACAATTCTATCCCTTCAGGTTCCAATTAGGTTATCTGACCACTCTTTTTGGGCACCATAACACTGATACAATGTTGCAGACAATTTCTGAGAATATCAAGGGTTTGATCTCCAACTTTCGAGGGCTATTGAAAACTAAGAGTTATCTCTTTACCTCCAAAGCATGCATAGAATGACATACATACTAAAATAAGTAGATAATGAATTCATTCATATGGAATGATAATTAGGCGTGTTGATTTGATGTTGAGTTGGCGAGTACAGATTGATCCTCTGGATTTAGCTGTCATCATAAGAATAACAATCATGAAATAGATCATATAGAGATGTGCAGTTCCTCTAATAATGATTTTGAACGTTAGAACACGATCTGGGTAGGGTGGCGCATGCAGAACAATGATTATTCCCAGCACTACAAGAATAACGCTATTCTTGCAACGCCCTTTCCACTTTAACAAAATTTGAAAATTTAAATGAGGAAAAGACAAGTGATGTGATAGAAAGCTTTCATATCATATCCTAATCTTCAAAAACTTCAAAATCATTTAAAAAGTGCATAAAAATATTTCAAATAAGATTTCAAGCTAAGAAAGAAAAAACAAAGTTTAATAAAAAATCATGGAAAAAGGGTAGGACAGGGACTAAGGACACCCAATCAGTCAAAAACAAAGTTAAGGACTAACAACTCCTATGGGAATGAGACGTCTGAGTGGACACAATGATACAATAGTGAATGTAACTTTGTTGATCCCTATCAGACATTGAATGCAAGCAAACTAGTTCCAGACTTTCATCTCTAGGATGGACTGCTATGCCATCTGAGCTATCTCTGTGTTCCTTCAAGCAAGCGTACAAAGTTTATTTGGGAAGCTCATTACAGTTGAGTGACAAGACACTTTGGTGTGGAAAAAATAGTGGTAGTACTACAAAATCATTTTTATTGGCCAAAGCTTTGACATGATGTCTGCAAGTACATCAGATCTTACACTGCCCTCGCCATTGCCAAACCCACCATAAAACAATAGGGGCTATACAGCTCTTTGCCTACTCTCGATATGCCTTGGGAGTCCATCTCCATGGATTAAATGTCCATCCTACCTTCAACCAAGCATGGGAATTACTGTGTCTTCATGGTTGTTGATCGATTCTATAAGATGGCATTTTTGGCACCCTACAAGAAGAGCATCACAACAAAGGCCACCACTAAGCTCTTATTTGAACGTGTTTGGGTTCATTTTGGGCTCCCACAGACCATTATTTAAGATCGAGATAGTATGTTCCTAAGTACTTTTTGTTCCATCCTATGGTCGATGGTGGATACCAAGTTGACCAAATCGACTGCCTTCCACTCGCAGACTGATGGAAAAACAAAGGTGGTCAACAAGATAATTTTCCATATCTTGAGAATATACAATTTCAAACATCCATGCACATGGGATGAGAGCCTTCCTTATGTTCAACATAGTTACAACATAGCCCTCCACAACTCTATTGGCCACTGTTATGATCCAACGCCTTAAAAATGATAAGAAACCAATAAAATTCAGTCCACTTCGAGGGGGAACCCTTCTTTACAATATATAAACTTCAGAACACAATATGAGATGAGATAAGATGATCCTAATACTAAATATCCTTGATATATATATAGGAGACAAAGGGTTACAATTATAATGAAAGGGTGCAAAGAAGGGTTCTAGACGACCTACTAGAATGTAATAATTCAATATCTAGGGCATAATAAAGGGTTTTATACATATCATGGGGTTTTGTCTAAGGATTAACATGCCCCTCCCCTTCAAAAAAGTGTTGTCCTCAACACTTGTATAATCACGGATGCTTCTGCATCATCTTCCCATGTTGTCTCCTCCACTAGTAGGTTCTTCCATTTGACGAGGTACTTATAATTGCTCGATTTCTTAGCTTCTTAATTCTTGTTTCAAGGATTGTTTCTGGCTCTAGTATGATTTTCCCTTTTTCATTGAGCTCTGGTAAAAAAATTTGGACCAGGATCCTGTTGTCGATGACCTTCTTTAAGAAAGAAACATGGAAGACTGGATGTACACGTGAAGATGGAAGCAACTCCAATTTGTAAGCCATACTTTCAATCATTTGCAAAACCTTATAGGGGCCATAATATTTGGGTGCTAGTTTATTGTCCTTCTTTTGTTGCTTGAGGGACATTTGTTTGTATGGTTGTAGCCTTAGAAAAACCTGATTCCCCCACTTCAAATTCCCTTTCCCTGCGATGTTGATAAGCTTATTGTTTCATCCTATTTTGTGCCATAACCAAGTTGTCCTTCAAGAGTTTTAGGACCTCTTGTTAGTTCCCTATGTGGTCCTCCACTTCTTGAGCCTTTGTATTCCCCTTCAAGGGTGATGTGATGGATGGAGGATGATATCCATAAAGTCCTAGAAATGGAGACATTTTTTATGAAGTATGGAAGGATGTGTTGTACTACCAGTCCGCTAAGGGAAACCACTTGACCCATTGTGTTTGTTTATCGGATGCAAAGCAAAATAGATATCCTTCTAGACATTTAATCACAATCTCAGTTTTCCCATCAGATTGAGGGTGGTAAGATGAACTATGAGCCAATTAAGTACCCAAATAAGAAAATAATTCAGTCCAAAAATCTCCCGTGAAAATTGGGTCTCTGTCACTTACAATAATCTTGGGGACTTCATGTAGTTTTTGAATTGTTTCTATGAATGTTGATACTACTGTACTTTCTTTAAAAGGATGAGAAAGAGAGAAAAAATGGGCATACTTTTTTAGTCGATCCACTACTACCATGATGACAGTCTTTCCTTCGGATTTTGGTAAACATGTAATAAAATCCATGAAAAATTCTTCCCAACATTGGCTTGGTATATCTAATGGTTGTAGGAGACCTGGGGTCTTGATTGTCTCTCCCTTATTATGTTGGCAGACCAAACATTCAAACACAAAATTTTGAACATCATTTTTAAGACCTTCCAGAAAAAATCCTTCTTGACCCTATGGTATGTTTTCAAGAATCCTAAATGTCCCCCTATAGGAGAAGTGTGCAATTCCAGAAGGATCTTCTGTTTGAGTTGGGAATTCTTACATAAATATAGGCGATCATGATACCATAGCAAATCATTATTCCATACAAAATTGTCTATTGAACTGGGGTCTTCATGTAGTTTTTGAATGATCTTGCATACCTCTTGATCTTGATTCCATTCTATCCTTGCTTCTTCCACCCAATCTGATTGCAGGATAGAAATAACACATGTGAACCTTTTGTTTCTTCTTCTTTCTTGGAAAGGGCATCTGCCACAACATTATGTTTTCCTTTTTTGTAGATAATTTCAAAGTCATAACCCAACATCTTTGTAACCCATTTTTGTTGCTATTTTGAAGACAATCGTTGCTCCAAAAAGTACTTCAAATTGCCATGATTTGTTTTCACCTTGAAGTGTCTTCCTATTAGGTAGGGGCGCTATTTCTGAACTACATATAGTATGGCCAATTTTTTTTTTCATAAACGGGTTTGACTAAGTTATTTCATTTAAGTTGGTTGGTTTCAAAGGTAAGGGGCCTTCCTTCCTGCATTAAAACTGCACCAATTCCATGGCCTGAGGGATCACACTCCACAATAAAGTTTTTTGTGAAATAAGGTGTGGCCAAGATTAGAGTTTTACACATAGCCTCCTTAAGGTTTTCAAAAGCTTTGGTTGCTTCTTCTATCCAAGAAAATGCTTCCTTCTTTAATAATTTTGTTAGAGGTGCTGCTATTTGACCATAGTTCTTGAAAAACTTGCGGTAATAGCCTGCCAATCCTAAGAATCCTCTAAGTTCTTCAAGGTTTTGGGAATTGTCCATTCCATTATAGCTTTAATTTTGTTAGGGTCCACTTTTACACCTTCATGATATACAATATGACCCAAATATTCCACTTCTTGAACCCCAAAGAAGCACTTGGAAGGATTTGCATAAAGTTGTTTCTCTTCCAATAGTTGTAATACTCTGTCAACATGTTGCACATGCTCTTCCCAAGATTTGATGTAGATTAGTATGTCATCAAGAAATACTAACACAAATTTTCTAAGGAAGGGCTTGAAAATGGATTTCATCAAGCTTTGAAATGTTGAAGGTGCATTAGTCAGTCCAAATGGCATAACCAAACATTCATAATGACCTTCATGTGTTCTAAAAGCTGTTTTAGGAATGTCTTCCTGCCTCATTTTGATTTGATGATATCCCGAACAAAGATCCAACTTAGTAAAGAATTTTTCTCCATGTAATTCATCTAATAATTCATCAATGATAGGGATAGAAAACTTATCTTTGAGGGTCATTTTTTTGAGTTGTCTATAATCTGGACACATACGCCATGAACCATCCTTTTTTGTAGCCAACACCACTAGTGAAGAGAAAGAACTTTGGCTATGTTGAATGATGCCAACCTCTAACTTTTCCTGGATCATGTGCTCAATCTCACTCTTCTGTGCATATGGATAGCTATAATGCCTAATGTTAGGTGGTACACTTCCTGGTTGCAAATGAATAGCATGGTCATGATCTCGAGTAGGTGGAAGACCCTTAGGCATTTCACCAAATACCTTGGAATGATTCTTGATAATTATTTGGAGATCTGATGGAGCCAGGGCTATAGATGTTTGAACATCAAGTGAGCACAATTGTGAAATTACACCCTGGTGTCCATTTTGAGTAATTTTTACATGCTATTAGAGCTGATCATTTTAGAGTGTTTCCCTTGGATACCTCTAAGATCAATTTCCTTGCCATTTGAGGAAAATCTCATAAAAATATTTTGAAAATCAAAGGCCACTATTCCTAGTGATTGTAACCACTGGACCCCTAATACAACATCAACACCCCCCGGTTGGATGGAAATCATGGGGATATCTAGAAAATACTCCCCCCATGTTGAGCTTAATACTATGGCATTTCCCTGAACAATTTATGGTACCTCCATTTGCAATCATTACTTGAAACTCTGGTTCAGGATATACAAAGCAATTGATATATTTTTCTAATTTGTAATTGATGAAATTATGGGTGCTACCTGAATCAATCAATACAGTTACCTTTTTCTTTTTGATGTATCCTTGTATCTTGAGGGTTTGTGGAGTAATGATGCCGACCAATGCATGACAAGATATTGTTGGAGTAGTCTCTTCTAGATTTGGGTCTTGTGATGGTTCCAATTCTTGATCTTCTTCCTCTTCACAGTCTATGTAGAATAATTTCTTCTCGCTGCATTAATGCCCCTTAATGTACTTGTTGTCACAATTGAAACATAGTCCTTTTTCTCTTCTTTCATCCATTTGTTGTGTGCCAACCTTGTTGGTTTAGGTACACTATCTTCTTCCTCTTCACAATCTATGTAGAATAATTTCTTCTCACCACATTTATGCCCTTTAATGTACTTGTTGTCACAATTGAAACATAGTCATTTTGCTCTTATTTCATCCATTTTTTGAGGTGTCAACCTTGTTGGTTGAGGTATGGTTGTCTTATGACCCCCAAAACGATCTCTGCTTCCAATGCTAGACTCGAGCGTAGCCTTATTTTTGGCATGAATATGACGATCATTTTTCATAGCTTCCAAAATACTTGTAGGTTGTCTTAATAAAAGCTCATGTTTAATGTCTTATTTTAATCCATCCATGTAAGCTTTCAACAAGTGTTCATCACTTATGTTATCCACCCTTGTGGCCAATACCTGGAATTCTGAATTATAAGCTTCAATATCACCTAAGTGCTTGATTCTTGTCAATTGATTGAAGTAGTCTTGTTCCCAAACTTTCCCATATTATGCTTCTAAGTCTCTTGTAAATAAACCCCAAGTGTAGTGATATAAAGGGGGTTGCCTTTTCACTATCCATTGATACCATTGATATGGTTTTATCTCAAAGTTCAAGGTTGCTACGTGAATACTTTTCTTATCATTCATAATATTATGTAGTTCAAAATATTTCTCTATTTGGTTCACCCAAGTAAATACCTCTGTACCATCAAACTTCTTTAATTCATTTTTGGGAAAGTTGAATTTAGGACCTCCACCATAATTAACTCCACTATTAGAGTTAGATTTACTAGTTGAAAATTGTTTATTATTGGCATTTTGTTCAACATGAGTACTACCATTATTTTCATGATTCCATTCCATTTTGATATCTGTAGGGAATCTCATCCGGATCTTGAAATATCATGGAAGACATCTTTTGCATTCCTTCATGGAATTTTTGTATTTCTTTGTGTAGTTTCTTTTCTTCCATCTTGTTTTCCAACCATCCATCTTGTTTTTCATACCCTCCATATTTTTTTCCAAATGGATCCATCTTCCTTACATTGCTTGGTGTTTGTTGGTGTGTGACTTTGTCACTCATCCTTAATTTTTTCCTCCAATTTGGATAGCTTATTATGTATGTCCTCATTTTCTTCTTGAGTCATAGATAAGACTTCAGGAGGTTTAATAGGTGTTTTCACATTTTGGGATATACTGATAGTAATAATACTCCTCTATTCTATATTATCACAAATTTTGAATCACCAGAAAATATCTTCCAATTTTTTTTATTAGAATTGTAAGGATTCACATTGTACCAAACCTTGATTTGGAGCTTGTCCTCCTAGCCAACCTTCAACCAGTGTATCTCTAAAATTTGGAGGCCCTTCTAAGTCAGAATTTGGTTATGTGGAGCCCTCTGATGTCCTCTCTTAGATTCCTTGGTCTGATCTAAAATTGGATGTGCCAAGTGGAAGCTAGGGTAACTTTCCCAAACCTTAATAAATTTTGGCCTATTCTAGAGAGGCGTGCCTTTTCGTGCCATGCACACAATATTTGATACATGATTCTAAGGTGTACGAGGAAATACTACGGACCATCCACTATCAGTACAACTGGTCTCATGAATTTGGATATTTTTTGAATAATTTATGACGTTTTTTTACACGAAACACCTATTTGAGACTAGTTAATGGGACAAGTCAGTTACTTGCTACAAGGTGTATCTCCATAAGTATGATGAACCAAATGCTTTGAAATTTTTACCGCATATACCTTGATATGTATTTTGAATCACCTCCAATTTTTACAGTCTAAATCCTCCCAGAACAAAAGTTATGAATTCTAAAATGACTTTTCTTGGAGAAGAAAAACCCTAGGATCAATGAGCTTTGATACCAAAATGTTGTTATGATCCAACACCTTAAAATGATAAGAAATCAATAAAATCTAGTCGGTTAGGGGAACCCTCCTTTACAATATATAAACTTAAAAAATATGAGGATGCGATAAGATGATCCCTAATACTAGATTCGTTGATATATATATATATATATATATATATATATATATATATATATATATATATATATATATATATATATACTCATATATATATATATATATAGAGACAAGGAGTCCTAATTATATAATGAGAGGGTGTAAAGAAGATTTCTAGCCGACTTACTAGAAATGTAATAATAGGGTCACAATTATAATGAGAGGGTGTAAAGAAGATTTCTAGCCGACTTACTAGAAATGTAATAATTCAATATCCAGGGCATAATAAGGGGTTTTATACATATCATGGGGATTTATCTAGGGATTAACAACCACAACCCTTTTCAGGTGTGCTTAGGGTTCCAACCATTGGCCCCCATTGACATAGCTTTGCCCATTATAGCTGCACAGGAAGAGTCCTCCCATGCTCAGACCGAGGTTGATCGAGTGACCAAATTTGTTGAGAAAATCCATCACATTCAACAACAAGTTCATGAAATTTTGCATAAATCCAACACCAAGTACACGCAACGCCATGATCAACATTGGGTACCACATAAGTTTCAGGTGGGCGATAAGATATGGTTGCATTTGTAGAAAGAGCATATGACATGATTCCATCAGAAGCTCCGCCCACTCTGATATGGGCCTTACACCATTACTAAGATTGTGGGTGAGAATTGTTTTGAATTAAGTATTCCTCCTTTCCTTGGCTTACACCTAGAAGTTAATGTGGAACTACTTCACCCATATTATTTTCTACCACTCCTGGACACTTCATATGCGGTCGAGCACTTGGCCCCTACATAACTCAATCCTGAATACATTCAACATGCAATAGTTGATCGGATCATGGACACCAAGATGAAGGGAACCTACCATCCGAGCATCTAACTCTCTCGAGTTTTCAATGCGGGATAGCTTCTTCACCAGGGCAAGTGGCTCACTAGGAGCCAGATTCAACAGAAGTTTCCCCATTTGACGGAGGAGCTTGATGCAATGGGGACAATTTATTCCTAAGAGGGGAGGATTGATCCAGGTGGATACTGGTGGACATCCACCTATTCCACTAATTTAGAATGGTTCCACATCTTGGCAGTTTTTCTATGGTTTTCGGGTCCTGAACTTTTGGGGCTGTTTTGAGGCCCTAAACGACGTTTTTTTTGGCTCGGTAACACCTAACATGTAATGAAAGTTAGATGCTAGGCCAAATGGAGTGTGTACTCCCTGGCTAGACCTTTTCGATGAGGTACCGAGTGCCCCAAACAAAGATCGTATGCAAAAGTTGTGCCTCCTGGAAGTTGACATATGAACTAACCACATCAAGGCCCACAAACCTTTAGGCATTTCATCTTTTGGGGTTAGGGTTTTGGATGTTTAGGGTTTTCTCATTGATGCTTTATGTTAAAAGGATTTTTCAGCCTCTTTTTAATTAGCTTCTTACGAATGAGCATAGTCATCACACATCTATCTTCAAAGACAAGATACCAACATTCTAGCTAGCTTGTGTGCTTTGCATTTTACAATCTTTTGTATTTCAGAAAATCATTAATAGAATATGAGTTTATATGTATTACTGTGTTTCTTGCAATATCTCTGTGTATTTCCTTGTTATATCTTTGCCTTCATGTCATTCTCAATATAGTCTGGATCATCTAAGGAGGTAAGGAACTCAGTGGTTTCTATTGGAAATGCATGTAATTTAATCACATAAGGTGATTTCTCCTATGTGATTTCTCCACATAGCATATAATGGATTCAATGGATTTGCAAGAGATTTGTAAATTATTGTGAGGCCACGAAGAGCACATCTATTGTAATAAGGTTTATCTATTTAATCTTGCTACCAAAATACATGAAATTGAGAACCAAATGGTAGCACAAATAGCATAAATTATGCGATCTCTCATGACATTAAAGCAACAATTGGCAGTGGTAGAAGTAGAATTTAACTCTCAATCTTCGCAAAGGTGATCAAGCAATGACCTCAAATCCAAGAATCTCAACGAATTCGTCCAGAGTAGGGTTAAAAGAGGAAGAATACGTGCATCAATTCAATGAGGAAATGGGACGAGTGAGCGAAGAAGGTAAACCGACCGATATAGGTTTGGAGGATGATGCTAGTTGTTGTGCTTAAAGCCGATTTAAATGTTTTTTTAGACTTTAAAAAATATAGACATTTATAATAGAATATATAGAATAAAGAAACACTGAGTTATTGTGTACAAGGATAAAACCATTTTTTGTTATACGCCTATAACATGATTCTGTATAAATTTTGTAACTATTATTATGTTTTTATTGAAATTACATTGTGATGTAATTTCTCTTGTAGTGTTTGTTACATCTTTTTCTAATACAAATTTACCTAATCTCTCTATATAATTATAATAAATATAAAAGACTAGTTAAAAATATAAAATATAAATAATTAGGAAATCTATACGAGGGAAAAAAATATGAAGTCCATTGATTATGAAAGAAAGAAATATAAATACGTATAGGCAAAGTGGGATTTCCATTCATCATATAATAATTTTAGGAGCTTTAGAGGGTGATTTTAAAATAAAACTATAGTGGGATTTCTTAATGTCGGGCAAATATTATTATTAGATTTATAAATATTATAATAATTTTATTAGATTTATAGGATTATTTTAAAATAAAAATATAAATGGAGGTTTGTTAAAGAAAGAAATATAATAATTTTATTAAATTTAGAGGATTATTTGAAAATAAAACATAATTGGGAGGTTTATTAGATTACAACAATTTTATTAGATTTATTAGATTATTTTAAAATAAAAATAAAAGTGAAGGTTTTTTTTTTTTGTTGCTGTAGTATTTGGCGAAATTAACAATTAGACATTATATGAGTGTTTTAACAATACACTCTATCTCTAAGAGTTGTATAACCCCAACAAATAAGAAATTTGTTAAAAAAAATATAATAATTTTATTAAAATTAAAAAAATTGAGAAATTTATTAATATGAAAGAATACAAATATAAATAAATATAATGAAAAATGATAACTTAAAATATGCATTCTTAAAAAAAAATATAATCAATATTTATATCAAATTTTAAATAAATATATTTAGCTGTAATTCTATTAGATATTATACATGATTACTTTAAAATAAAATATAAATGGGATTTCTATTCAAAGAAAAGTGAGAGGTCTATTGAATATAAAAGAAAGAAATATAGTAAAGGATATGATTAAGTGGGAAGTGCATTCTACACAAAAGAAAAAAAATGCTTATATCATATTTTAAATAAATTTATTGAATTGTAATTATTATAGAATATTATATGATTATTTTAAAATATAGAATATTATATGATTATAGAATATCATGTTTTTCAAATTTTAGGTGTAATGGGTTAATTAACATATTCTACATATATTATTGTTTGTAAAAGAGTAAGTAGTGCTTTCACTACAATGATTACACTATTGAATAAATTCAACTAGACATTGAAACATTGCTAGTCAACTAAAAACTCTTATCAAAGATTGAGACATTGAAACATCTTCCCCCTCACACACAAGAGTTCTATAAACAATATGTGAACC
>SNQJ01S0082300.1:17885-35215 GCA_010110895.2 Picea sitchensis
AAAAGTCGAACTTTATAAAATTTGAAATATTAATATTAAATAATATTTTATTTAATATGTTTTAAAAATATATATACTTAATTTATTTTTATTAACTAATAACAAATTAAAACAAATCTAAAAATAAAAGTAACATAAAAATATATAATAAATTGAAAATACACTCTTAACTTCAAATTCTTTCATTTTATCTTTTTAATATCTCATAACAAAAAAGTCTATCAAATGAATTCAAGTTAATAATTTGTTTAGAAATAAGTGGGTTGTATATTTGGGGATTGGATAACTTAATGTTTCAGGTTCAACCGAGAGTCTACGGAGGTATACATACCTTACCCCTCTTGGATTTGAATTTGTAATCTTTTAGGAAGAAACACATGTTCTTAACCATTAGACCCACATATTATAACCATTTTAATAATTTTATAATAGTTTTAATAAATTTAATCAAGGTGTGTGTTTGATCAAGGTGATTAGAGATTTCGAGATGATTATCAATCATATAATTAAAAAGAATTTGCTTGAAGATAACCTGCTCGCCTCAATCCTAGACCAAAGTAGACAAATGGAGGGCTTCTTCTCTAATATACAATACTACCATGTTCTTCAAGATTACAAAAAAAAAGCCGATAGATGAGCAAAATCTAGAGCAAGCCAAAGGAAGCGGGGGCTTATGGTTAATGGTGTATCATCCCACCAAACAATCCCTTAATTAATGACTTGTACATTAACACATTTAACAGTGGTATGCCATCATGTGGTGAGTACCAATGTACCCATGAAAATTCACATGGCATGTAATCCCATTCAGTCCTTCCTTTGAACTTAATTGCAAAGAGGTAGGACCTTTATGCTCGCATGCTCCCAAATCTGTCCTTGCATGTTTTTTCTCTACGATCCATTTCTTCTTAGTCTCATTGTGGGATAATGGCATTAAGGTTGGATAGACGTTAGAGGCTTCTTATAAATTTTCTTATATAGGTTATCTTTTATTCTACTCTATGTTTGTTCTTTGATTTTTAAAAGGATGACAAGGACCTACTAGGCGAACCACCTCCCTGGTGGAGCACCAATTTATCTCATGTTGTTGAGCATGGAGGCTACATAAAATATCAGTTGGTGGACTCTGGGGTCACCCATTCATTGAATTGGATCATTAAGAAGTGGTTTCTATTTAACCACAGAATGAAGTTGCTCGATCGTTTAGTTGATCTCGGAACAAGTGCAAAGTGGCTACCGGCAGATGATCCCAAGTTACCATTGGTTCATTCGGCCTTTGTTGTTTTGTGTTTCTCTCAATACTTGACAATAAGTTGAAAAACAAAGAATCATTATTTTTTGTTGTTCAAAATCCATTTCTGAATGCATAAATAGATTCAACATGCTAAAAAACCCTTGGGGCATTCGGATTATACAAAAACAATCACTCAAATCTACGAATCTAACAATTCTCATCAATATCTATGGTGAAAACAAACCCTATAAATTTCTGAATTCCCGAGTTTCTTATTTTACTCACTAAACCAAGTCATGGGATGTTAAACGAAATTTATTACCCCTTTCTTTTATTTTTTAATTTATTAGTCGAGGTGACAAGTGCCTGGCAATTTCGTGGATAAGACATGACGCGTTTTTACGAAGGAAGTAACTTCATGTGGCAAGATGATTCTTTAGTGAAAATGGCAGGGAAAGCAATCAGTGGAACGCTGGAAGCGACAAGAGAAGTGGGGCAGGGACAGCAATTAGTGGAACGCTGGAAGCGACAAGAGAAGTGCTTGGCACATTCCTCTAGTGGAGCTGTACCGTGTTTTAATACTTTAGCACATGAACCATGACCACACATTAAGCGTTAAGTACACACGACATGTGCGTTTGGTTTGGTCATATTTCAAAAGGTGAGTCTATGTGTTGCTTTGCAAAAAACTTTTCGTGGGAACACATTGATATTTTGGATAACAATTGGCTTGGGTTGACGTGAAGATTTATGGATAACAAATGGATATTGGTTATTGGGATGAGAGCCTCATGAGCATGGTTTGATCTGAAGATTTATGGATGAATATTAGCATGCTTTAAGAGTGTTTTGATGTTACATTGGTTATTGGGATGAGAACCTCAAAGTCTCTCTAGGTTAGAAAATGATTCTTTTTAGAAAGTGGAAGGAAAATTCATTGGTGGAAGTGACAAGAAGTGGTGGATTAGAAGATTGGAAGATTTTATTTGATAGTATTTAATAGTATTTTAAATATTATGGATAACCACTAACATGGTTTAACAATATTTTGATGTTACAATTGTTATCGGGATGAGACTTTCAAACACATGATGTGTTTTTCTTTTAGAAAGTCTTTTTATGTTAGAAAATGATTATTTTCAGAAAGTCGAAGGAAAATCAATTAGTGGAAGCGAAAAAAGAAGTGGTGGGCACTGAAAGATTTTATTTAATAGTATTTTGATGTTACAATTGTTATGCGGATGAGTGTCACATGAGTGTACTGTATTTTAATATTATGGATAACCACTGGCATGGTTTGACGTGAGGATTTATGGATAACAACTCGCATGGTTTAACAATATTTCGATGTTACAATTGTTATCGGGATGAGGGTTTCAAACACATGACGTGTTTTTCTCTGAGAATGTCTCTTTATCTCTTTTCAAACACATGACGTGTTTTTCTCTGAGAATGTCTCTTTGTCTCTTTTCAAACACATGACGTGTTTTTCAAACACATGACGTGTTTTTCAAACACATGACGTGTTTTTCAAACACAAATGATTATTTTCAGAGAGTGGAAGGAAAACCAATTAGTGGAAGCGACAAGAGAAGCGGTGGGCACTAGAAGATTTTATTTAATAGTATTTTGATGTTACACGAGGGTCACATGAGTGTACTATATTTTAATATTATGGATAACAACTGGCATGGTTTGATGTGAAGATTTATGGATAACAACTGACATGGTTTAACAGTGTTTTGATGTTACACATGTTATTGGGATGAGAGTTTAAAGATGCACCACAATTACGCATGACCTGTTTTTCTTTGAGAAAGTCTCTTTATGTGAGAAGATGATTCTTTTCATAAAGTGGAAGGAAAACCAATTAGTGAAAGCGACAAGAGAGGTGGTTGGCAGTGAAGTCGTATTGCATTTAAACATCTCACTACCGAAAACATTTATTGGAATCGTCTCGCCACTTGGCACACATTGTGAATTGAGTCGACATGACATATTTGAAAACTAGATACCCTTGGTTGCTTTGCACAGAAAATTTCTTCTTCTATTCAAGATATCATGGAGAACAACTCACATAGATTGACATAATGATATTATAGCAACGTTTTCATAAGTATTTTGATGTGACACTTGTTAGTAGGATGGAAATTAAAACCTTTTGGGTTTTTTAAGGGTTTAAATTTTTAATACAAAATTAATGTTAAAAATTTTAAGATTTTTATATTTACTTGGCATTTATAAGTATTTGTATTTACCTTCCATTTATAAGAGGAAACATATTTTAAAAGAAATGTTGTAGTAGGGTATGTGTCACACGGTTGGAGAACTTCGGTTGGATGGCATAAAAATCCACCATTCTCAACAACGTGCGGCACCGCGACTTTTCAACTCGACGACAAGACCACACCGATTTACTTGGCTTGAAGTATGCCTTACTCTTAGATTTGTTATTACTAACAGTTTATGTTTTCATTTGTACTTAGAACATAAACAAGTAATATAACACATTCATACAACAGTGAAAACGAGTATGCAAGTGGGTGGCCAAATTGGCCAAATACCCGATTTTTATTACAAAGGTAGAAGTGTGCCATGTCTACAACTTGTGCCACTATACCGAAGATATTTTTACAAGGAGATTTCGCTCAAGTTTACCCAATAACCTGTGTGAAACACAACAAACAAACTTCCTCTATCATCTTGCAAAAGCCTTCGTTACCACAGACATAAATCTTAAACAAGCTCTTCTCCTTCATGCTTCATCTCTACAATACATGCTACCCCTGCCTCAATCCATGCAACTTACAATCACCAACCTGCTCCCACACTTGGTCACTTGTTGAATGATCTTGGATCCTTGGATGAATTGATTTCATCTTATCTCCTCCTTGGCATATATAGGTGCACAACCTTGTGAACTGGTGAGTCCTATTGCCTTAGAGCAACCCATCATTTGGCAGTTTATCCACATAACACTTGGTCGACCTTCATCTAAGGTGCGCGCATCCCTTAGGTGAGTCAGTCGACTCACCTAAGCACGCCCTCCTCTCTTCCAATCAACTCGTTCATTTTTCTTGGGCACCCAAGTCATGTCCACAACCGATGGTTAAATGTATGTTGCATGACACCTTGGTCAAGCTTGATCCAAGTGAATATTGGTGGCCACCCACCTATTCCAACTGGCTCATCTTGACAATTTTTAGTTCAACACGTTCTATTTTACTTCTTTGTAATTGTGGGTTCTACACTTTCAGGACTATCTGAAGCCCTACACATCTTCTAGGTGGATATTGGTGGCCTCCCACCTAATCCAACTGGCTTATTTTGTATGTTTTCATGTTAGCACATCTTTTTGTACTTCCAGGGCTGTTTTGGGGCCCTAAACAGTGTTTTTATGGCTCACCACATTTAAACTATAGACGGAGTCAGATTTTGATGGTGTAATCCGTATTTCTCGAAAAGACCTTTCCAACGGGATATCATGTGCCTAAAACATAGGTCGTATGCAAAAGTTATGACTCCACATAAGTTTTGTCGTTTCATCTCATAGGGTTAGGTTTTTGGATGTCTAGGGTTTTGGCATTCATGAGTAATGCTAAAAAGGCCTCTAAAGCCTCATTGTAATAATTATGCTCAGACGGATGCATGTAGCAACCACATCTCTTCTTCAAGATAACTACCACCATTGGAGCAAGTGTTTTAGTTATGCGGTTTTACAGTTTCAACCTATTTCATTTATTCGATAGAAGATATTGTTTACTGGATATCTATGTTGTTCTTCATATCTATGTGTTTATTGTATTTAGTCTGTTAATCAGTTCATTCCGCTCCTAAATCTGGATCAAATCTCCCCTTGGCGCGTCGTATGCCCAAGGTGACCGAGCTCACCCGCTATATGGATTCCTTTGTTTCTTGGTTGGATCGAGCACCTTATTCGTCGAACCATTCGACCGACGCCCCTTATGTCCCACCCAACCCATCGTTTTGGTGATGTACCCATTTCTCCGTTTGATAAAGCACCCATCGCTTGCCACGTCTTTCATCAAGCCAATGCCTAACTTATGTCATAATCCATCTTTGGGTGGACTCATTCCTTAGCACGATGCGTGCCCAAGGAACCCTAACTTTCCTCTATATGAATAATTTCATCTCCTCATTCGCACTGATCATCCTGCATGCCTGATTTTGTTTGTCTTGGTCTATGGTGGAAGTGCACGAGCTTGGTCTTGATGCCCCAAGCCTTACATCCTTCCCCACTCCAACTTGTTGTCGTCCCATCAAACCCAACATTACTTTGTCTATTGCAGTTACCAACCACGTTTGTCATGACCTTAGATTCTACTTCGCGTATCGATGTTGGGTCCTTACTCCAACTACCTCTACTTTCAATGTGCGTTGGATCCCCTTGTGTCTTAGTTAGTTGGGTAACTAGTCTAACCAT
Source organism: Picea sitchensis (assembly GCA_010110895.2). Taxonomy (NCBI): domain Eukaryota; kingdom Viridiplantae; phylum Streptophyta; class Pinopsida; order Pinales; family Pinaceae; genus Picea; species Picea sitchensis. The sequence goes on from SNQJ01S0082300.1 coordinate 23,564, forward strand.
CACACCAAGTCCGTAAGAACTCACTTAAACACCAAAACCACTCGTTTCTATTCAAAATTGCTCAACCATCGCATTCTCCTAAGTTTTTGTGGTGCTAGTCGGCTCGATGTCATGTTTGTGACAACAAGCCAAGATGCTTTTGTTTTCAATGCCAAAGTGGAAGGGGGCATCTCAACGAGTCACCACTCCCATCCTCGTCTTGTTTCGTCAAAACCTGCAAAATGTCACCATACTTCTTCATCAAGTACATCAATAATGGAACATTGGAACCAATTATTCCTTCATCTTCCTCTACAAGGCGCTCAAGTTCTGGATCGTAGGGACATTCACCGCCTCCAAGTGTTTCTGTGATCCATCCAACCTCCTCCTTGGCACGTTTGTACTAGAGAAGTTATTCTTCCCCATCGCACACTTGTGCAATGGATGATTCAACTTTTCGTTCCTCAAGCTCTGGCTTCTTTGTTTCCTCTGTCTTCATCGGTTCTTTCAAAATACTTGCTTCATAAAAGTCTGCGAACTTTTCCATGCCATGAACAACATCAACCAAGATACCTTCGATCTTGTTGATGCACCATTCTAAGTCTACTGACACCTCCAGATCATCTGATTTATTTGTTTTAGCCACCTCTTCACCTCGTCCAATGATGTCTAAGAAAGGGTGTTGGTCGTCAACCAAGCACAATAAAGACATATTCATCCCCCTATTCCCATTTACTGTATGCACCAGACATGGATTCAGTCTTGACATGATAGCCAAACAATCGACATGCAAAATGTGACCTTCCTTCTCCATCCACATGAACTCTTGAACCAACACTACTTCGTAATCGTCTAATGGAACAACGATGAAACTCGCCCTTCTGGTCCATTCGCCAAGATTGATAGGAACATTCTTGTTTTTTCCAACAATCTCTTGTTCAGCTAAGATTACCATTTTGAAAGAAGTGCGTGCCTGCCCAAATTGTAGTCCAAGACTCTGTGCAATATCTTCTCTCATGAAGTTGTGAGTAGCACCACTGCCCACCATAGCCAAAGTCATTTTCCCATTGATCTCTTCTTGAACATAACTAAGTCTTGTCACATTAGGGTCCCGAGTAACGATTGGTTCTGCCTCCACAACAACACCCAAAACCTGTAGCACCCCCATGGATGGGTTGCCCACTTTCTCCAAAGCGTTCAATTTTTGCTTCAATGGACAATTATTGGCGTAGTGCTCCTTCACACAAATCCAACAAGAAAATTATTCACTTGCTTGTTTCATGGTTTTTTGTATGTAGAGCCCCTAAGAAAAAGTTTTAATCATCTTTTTCATTGTTTTGAACAAGGTGGTTGATGTTTTGAATGCAAAAAAAATAATATTTTTTGAAGTTCAAGTTTTTATTGGAATAACAATTTATATATTGAAGGATTTGTTGAACATTTTTTCAAGGTGAAGGCTTTGTTGAACATAAAATTCTCGATATTATTTTTAATAATTTTTGTGACAATGAAGTTTTTCTGAGACTATTCTGAAATGTTGATTTTTTAATTTTTTTTTACAGATAACTATACTCATAGGAAACAAAAGTTTGCGCAAGAGAAAATTTGATCGCACTTGAGACGAAACTCGCCATAACGAACAAAGGAAAGAGTATTATTGGAGAAAGAAACAAGAACGCGAAAATATTGAAGAAAGAAACGATGATGATGTAAATAAATATTTTCAACAAGAAGAAGTCCAATCATGTATGCATGTACATATTGTCTATATTAAAAGTATATAATTCAAATTTAAATTATTGTTTAATATAATTGATTGTGTTTTGGATTTGATGTTTTTCAAAAAACATAAATAGATTTGTCACATAACGTCGATGAAGTCGTTGAAACCGAAGTTGAAGCAAAAGTCGAATCACTCACAGGTATGTACATAAATTTAGATAATACAAGATGAACACTTGTATATAGTTTAGTGAATTTATGTTCGGGTTTTGTTTTTTAATACAAAATTTAAATTGAAATATGCAGGAGAATCTATCAACATTGATGATGAAATATTAGAAAATGTTGATACTAACAAATTTGGGAAGAAAGAAGCTAAATATAAGATATCAAACTAAGAATATGTATAATACTTTTTTCAAAGATGAATTAGTAACAGTACAAGCTCAACTTTTACTCTGTCTAATAAGGTCAAGAAAGTTAAAAGAAGCTGCATCATTATTGGCTATTCAAAAGTCGACAAAAGATACAAATGTGAAATAGAATGTCTTTGACAATATAACTAGTGTATTAAAAGCTTTTGGAAAATCTCGAAAAAAAAGATGTCAGTGTTGCACGTAGAGTGATACAAACAACAGTTGTTTCATCTAGCAATATAAAAGATCATTTGACACAACACATGGAAAAAGCGATGGGAACCTCAAGAAACACATTGTACAAAGATAGAAAATTTCGATTGCAAATAGATGCAAATGATGAACTTGCTTGTTGGACAATTATTTCTAGACAACCCTACAAAAATAGACTTGCAAAAAATGTTAAAGAATTAGCCCGTAATGGTTGGTGGACAGAATCTCGTGTTTTGCCACATACAAGGGATGTGTTGCGATGAAGAATAGCATGAAAACAGTATGAAGAACATCCAAAGCATATATTGCCAATGACACAAATATAATTGTTCAATAAGTTCAAAGAAGAGCACAAATAAGTTAAAATTTCTGTCAATATATTTGTGCAACAAAAACCATGGTTTGTTAGACCCATCACTGTTCGTGACACTTGTTGTTGTCATTATCATGTGGAATTTGAGTTATATTATGACACTTTTCTTGATTTTTGTAAAACATTATGGCCAATTTCACCTCCTCCTTCCACATTCCGTGCTTTTATATCTAAAATTATGTGTGAAGGAGAAGGTGATGAATTATTTTACCAAAAAAAATGTGTTGGTGGAAAGAAATATGATGATTGTGGAAATATAAGTTTGTTTCACTCAAAGTATCCTATTGATATGAATGATCAATCATTTTCTAATATAAAAGTCAATTGGAAGAGATATGAATATATCAACAACACGACTCCACATTCTTCAAATGTTATTTCCAAAAGGATTAATTTGAAAGTAGATAAACAAAGTTCCATGATTCTGGCAACTATGGAAAATGTCTCGAAAATGTTGTGCTGAGGAGAAACCCTAGCTCTCCCGCGGCATAGCCAGTTGCAGTACGCACACGACACTAGGCGAGGCAATCCACCAGCGACGACCACGATTACTTGGTGGTCATTGAAACATCGATATGGGAGAGGAAGGGGGGGGGGGAACCCCCTCATACCGCAATGTGGCGGCCAATGACAAATCGGGCGTCAGAGAAAGGAGACCCACCTTCGAGCCGCCGCCGTAGATAAGAGAGCAAATTTTAGCCAAGGAGAAGGGTCTAAGAACGGAAATGGACACAGAAGCAGGAACATCCTAGCCCAAGCTGCCACGGAGTTGGGAACCAGGTAAATGTATTCCACAACTGGAAAAACCTCCGAGATATCTCATTAGTTCAACTAGGGTTGGAGAGCACACACAATTTATGAAAGAACATGCCCTCATTGGAAAATTCCTGGGACTTTGGCCCACAGAGAGGGACCTTAACAAGTGGATCAAGCACTGGTGGAACCCCAAAGGAGACTATGAGGTGCAACTCAACTCCAAGGGTTTCTTCACCATCATTCTATACAACCTAGAGGATAAGGACAAGATCTTCGAGAATGGACCATATTTCTTCAACTCTGCAGGGCTGTTCCTACGCTTTTGGACTGAAAGATTCAGCCCGGATAAAGAAGATTTTACCATGGCTCCTGTATGGATATGTTTATACTCCCTCCCACATGAATTCTGGCTGGAAGAGATCCTAATGGGCATAGGAAATACCCTAGGACAGTACGTCAAAACTTCGGAAGCTACAAAGCAGAGAAAATACACCTCATATGCAAGGATCCGTGTATATATGAATATCTCCAAAGCTCTCCCTGGAACGGTGACCCTTGAATACCAGGATGAGGACTGGCAACAAACTCTGGATTATGAGCACATTCCTTTTAGATGCAGGAGATATCATGAGCATGGCCACCTATTTCGGGACTTCCCACTCATCAAGCAAGATGCAAAGGCAAGTGAAACCACGCAGAAGGATGGCTTCACCACCATCACCTCAAGAAGGCGAAACCCCCCAAGAAAGAAAATCCCAGATTCCAGTCAAAAAATTGCAACCAAAAACTCATATGAGATTTTGGACCAACTGCCAGAAGAAGGGGAAATTCAAGACCCACACAAGGACCCTCAACAGAAGCCAAAGAACAGCCCAAATATCAACCCTAATCCTGCAGCCGGAAAAAACCATGCAAAAGACAGAGGAGAAGGGGACGGAGATACTCCAATGCTGATTGACGACCGAGACCTGGCAGGAATAGACCTGGAAAAGCTGGAGGAAGCTCTTAACCAAAAAGACCTACAAACCCTCCCTGAAGAACAATTGCGCAAAGTCCATAAAGTCTTTCTAAACTCTTCAGCTGGTTCTACGACGCACCTGGGCATAGCAACGGACTTGAGCTCTGGCTCGAAGAGAATCCCTCGAGAGAACAAAAGAAGAGGGCGGAAAACTGCGCACCAACTGATCAAGGAAGCTGGCAACCTCATGATAAACTCGGGTCAGATGCACAAGCTATCAGAGGGATACCTCCACTCAGCCCCCCCTTCTTAATGATGAAGGTCATCACCTGGAACATCAGAGGACTGAACGGTAGATCCAAGCAAAGGATTCTACGAGACTGCATCATAGCAGAAAAACTAGACATTTTGATGATACAGGAAACCAAATGCCGAGGAGCAGAAGCTGAAGCAATCTTTCAGCGTATATGGCGAGCATGCAATTCCTTAACAATAGATTCAACAGGGGCCTTAGGTGGCCTGGCCATCCTGTGGAATCCGCACAGCATCACAATCAGCAAGCCCTTCACAACGATAGGCACAATAACCGCCCACTTCGAGGTCATTGGCTCGAATCAGGAAGGAGCCATCACCAACGTCTATGGGCCTCACAACAATCAGGACAAAGACATTTTTATGAAGAGGCTGGAACTAATCAAAACACCGATAGCAACACCAAATTGGATCCTAGGCGGCGACTTCAACATGATCCTGACGCTGGAGGAGAAAACAGGGGGCACCAAAAAACTCGAACAAGATAGTGGTAACTTCAAAACTCTCATTGACCATCTAAATTTGGTAGATATAGAAAATAACAATGGCACTTTCACCTCGTCGAATCGCAGATCGGGCAATCAACACGTTGCCTGTCGGCTGGATCGTTTCTTAGTCACTGAAGAAATATTGGAATTAGGCTCCTGTTTGGAAAACCTCATTCTACCAAAAGCAGGCTTAGATCACTGGCCTATCGTTCTGCAGCTAAATCTGGGAGACCCACCCAGGTACAAGCCTTTTCGCTTTGAAAATTTCTGGTTGCAGCATCCGGACTTTCAGCGACTAGCTAAATCCTGGTGGGCACAAGCAGAAATTGACCATGGATCTAAAATGTACAAATTTCAGCAGCGCCTCAAAAACTTCAAACAAATGCTGAAACAATGGAACAAAAACTGTTTTGGCGATATACTCCATAGCATCAGAACCATAGAAAGCAGGTTGGGGGAGATCCAAAAAACATTCATCTCTGGCTCCAGAACTGTTGAACTAATGGAGGAAGAGGCACAACTACAGGAGCAACTTGAAGTAAGAAGAAAGCAAGAGGAAATCTTATGGAAGCAGAAATCCAGGGTGTAATGGCTCAAGGAAGGGGAGAGGAACACAAAATTATTTCACAGGGCTATGATACACAGATGACATGTCAATAGGATCACCCACCTGGAAGATAGTCAAGGCAACATCATCAGGGAACACACCAAAATCGAGGAAGAGCTTCTCAGGTACTATTAGGATCTGCTAACGGAACTGAATATAGACAGAACGAAGGCCATTCAGTGGGTCGCGGGGCACATACCGTCACTGGTCACCCCATAGAAAAATGCAGCGTTAACAAGGCCCATCACACTAGAAGAAGTAAACCAAGCAGTCAAAACCATGCCTTCAGGAAAAGCCCCGGGACCGGACGGATTCACCACGGACTTCTTCCACCACTGTTGGGACCTGATCAAACACGACGTATGGGAGGTGGTAGAGGAATCAAGAGCTTCAGGTCTGGTACTACCAGCTCTAAACGCCACCTTTCTCACCCTCATTCCGAAGGAAGAAAGAGTCACAAACCCCAAGCAGTTCAGACCTATAGCCCTGTGCAATGTCATCTACAAAATCATTACAAAGGTCATAGCCAATCGTCTAAAACCCATTCTGCCATTTGTCATCTCAAAGGAGCAGGCATGGTATGTGGAAGGGAGACAAATCATGGACAGTGTTGTCCTAGCACACGAGATCATCCACTCCCTCAAGTCCACTAGAACTCCAGGTATGCTCATCAAACTTGATCTTTCCAAAGCTTTTGACCGAGCCAACTGGCAGTACCTTAGAGCTTTCCTAGATTCTTTTGGATTTGATCAGGGTTGGGTAAATTGGATCTTAAATCTAACCTCCTCATCTTTCTTCTCCATTCTGGTTAATGGAGTTCCCTCCCAACCGTTTTCACCGTCCAGAGGAATTCGACAGGGGGACCCCCTCTCTCCCTACCTATTTGTACTCATGGCGGAGGGCCTGGGACGTTACATCAAGGCAACAGTTTTGGAAGGTTCCCTCAAAGGCCTTCCCTTGCACAACATTCAGCCAACACCCTCTCATAGATATTTTGTTGATGACACCCTCCTCCTAAACTCCCCCACGGCCAGGGAAGCCATCAAACTCAACTCTATCTTGTCCGATTTCTTTGAATCCTCAGGCATGGTGCTCAATTTGGACAAGTCCAAGCTCTTCTTCTTTAACACTCCGACCTGCATCCAGATCCATATTTCCAGACTTCTGGGGATACCCAGGAGCTCCCTTCCGTCCAATTATCTTGGGGTCCCCCTTGCAGGAACGGTGATACGCTCCATCTCTTGGGAAAACCTTCTCCTCTCTATCTCGAACAGGTTAAGCAATTGGACCTTTCGACCCCTCAATATCGCCTCCAGATTGGTCCTTCTCCGGTCAGTACTACAAGCACTCCCCACCTACCTGTTCACTGCTTTGGCTGCACCAAAAAAAGTCATCAAAGCCATCAGAAGCCTTCAACGAAACTTCCTTTGGAGTGGTCATCAACCCAACAAGAAATGGGCGCTAGTTAGCTGGGAAACACTTTGCAAGCCGAAAGATCAAGGAGGACTGGGACTTAGAGATCCAGGGAAGCTCAATCAGGTAATGGGAGCTAAAATCTGGTGGATATGGCTCAAAAATCCAACAGCAGCCTGGGCACAACTGTGGAAACGAAAGTATGCCCCACTCACACAAGAGGACTAGCTAATTCGACACAACAATCTAATACAGGGCTCCCACATTTGGAACACAGCTTGGCAGAATCGCACGCTGGTACAGGAGCATGCTTTTTGGGAAATCAGAGATGGAGGAAGCGCCCTGTTCTGGCAAGATTCATGGCAGCAGCTCAAACCACTGGATGCAATGGAGGAGCTCTCGGATCTCAAACAAGGCCTCCACCAGAACACTGCCCTAAAGGTCAAAAACCTTTGGAAACCCCAAACGCAGCAACAAAAGCGGCGACAATGGAAGCTTTCACATCAAGAGCTCGAAATTCCAGAAAATTTGAATCTGCAGGGCTGGAAAACTCACGCCACGCGTAGGAAAATACTCACAAGAGAGGGACCAGACATTCTAAGGTGGGGTTAATCAACATCGGGAATCTTCAACATAAAGGAAGCTTATTTATTGCAGGGCCATCATCCAGGACAAAGAAAAGAACACATTTGGAGTAAAGTCTGGAATTCGGCTCTCTGGCCCAAAGTCTCCACCTTCTTGTGGCTCGTGATGCATAATAGATCCCTAAAGAGGGACAACTTAAGAAAAAGGGGCCTCATTGGACCATCCATCTGCGTCTTATGCTACCAACAGGAGGAAACCAAAGAACACCTCTTTAATGGGTGTCACTACAGTCAACAAATTTGGGACCAAGGAGCGCAAGCCATGCGCAGATCCAACCAAGATCGCAGCAACATTAATAATACAATCGAGAACTGGGATCATAGCACTTACAACAATCCCATACTAAATCTCATTTGGAAACTTTTTTCGGGATTCATCCTCTGGCAAATTTGGAAGGAAAGAAATAAAAGAATATTTCACTCCCAACCCTCCAAGCCAAAAACTACCTGGGAGACAATCAGATCCCTAATTAAAGAAACAATCAGAAGCAAATCTTGGACAGAAGAAGACCTGCAATGCAGCCCAGAGGAGCGATACACTCTGCAGAACTGGCAGCCCATCTTCAACAAGCAACTGGGGGCAACACCTCCTTAGAATCCATTGACTATCCCAACCAGCTGGACTCCCCCCCCAGAGTGCTTTATCAAAGTAAACTTTGATGGAGCTTCCAAAGGCAATCCAGGAACAACAGGTTATGGGGCCGTGCTCAGAAACGCCATCGGCGAAATCCTCGGGCTGGAAGCAGGATTCATAGGAGACACAACCAACAACGTAGCTGAGCTAACGGGATTACTACAAGGCCTCCAATCCGCCATAGATAAAGGTTATCATCAAATAATCCTAGAAGGGGACTCGCAATTCATTATACGACTAACCACCAAGATTCTCCATGGCTGTCACCCTGACAAAGTCTCTCCAAGCTGGAGACTTCACGGCCTGCTTGAAGACTTCAGCCACCTCCTTCAACCCCAACTCAGCATCACTACCTCTCACATGAGACGGGAAGAAAACAAAGTGGTGGACTGTCTCGCAAACGTGGCAGTGGAGAGGGAGATGGAACACTTCTGTTGGGAGGCCCAAATACCACCTGATCCAGAGATCTTTACTCGATGCCACACATTGGCCACAGAAGACCTTAAAGCCCCGGATGGGGTGACACGTAGCGATAGGATTCCACGCAGGAGCCAGCCGGGACGCATCATTAAAACATCAACCGACCAGCTTCCCCTCACCATTTAACTCGCCATGAACCAACGCGACTGCATTTACCCGAAGAGGCTTCTCGCTCGCGGGAGACGTACCAGTCAGACTCGCATCATTCAGCCAGCCATTAAGGCCATGGCGGTTCGGCTAGTGTTAATCCTCATTGCTCGGGCTATTGATGTAGAGAACTAGCCGCTTTGGACAGTCCTAGCTCCAGTGGAACTGCAAACTAGTCGCCGTTCCTTTGCTAATTCGCAGGTGTAGGGACCGCATCCGGTGATTTTGCTTGCGCTTGGAAGCCGAGCGACCGCTCGGGGAAGCAATTGGGCATCCCACCAGACCTCCACCATGCCGAGACTATGAGGGAAACCATGAAGGGGAGCGACATGGTACTCTACGGAATCTAGGCGGCAGCGGAAAAAGAAGTTTGAAGCAGCGCTAGCCATGGCCACCCGACGGAGGAAAGAGAGGCCATGAACGCCACCCATGGCATATGTGATCGAGGAGATTCCGGAAGGGGGCGTGGCAAGTGTACCAGAGCACCTGTTGTTTACAGTGCCTGAGAATTGGAACCTGCCTTCGGACATTGGTCAAGGTAGATGACCCTTGTCTGCTAGCAACACGGCAGCTCCCAAAGCCACTAGCACTGAAGAGCCCTACCCCACCTGCTACATAGAAGAGGAGTTACCCTCCGACTCGCTCAGGGAGGTGATGCGGGATAAACCATGGTTGCATGACCAGGATTCAAGTGAAATCCACAGCCAGGAGTAGTCGTTCTCAACCAACTGGGAATGCCTCAGCCTCATCTTTGAGATAAGAAGCTTGCTGGACGACCAGATCTTTCGGATGGCGAGGATCGATCAACGACTGGATATGTTCTTCGCGGCCCACTCTAGGACACTGTCGAAGCAACAATGCCCAACTTGCGCGCGTGCATATGCATTCCCATTCGGATGGAAGCTGACAGAGGACCAGCACAAGTGCACAGGCTAACAGGTCAATGGATGTTCAGAACTGGCTGTTGTTTTTCTATCTTGATATCAGTTAAGCTTTAGGCCATCTAGTTTTTAGTTTTCTTAGCTTTAGCTTATGATACTCGGTTGCATTTCCAAGACTGTAAGTCCTGGTTTCCTTCGGGCAGGACGCTGCATGAAGAACTTAGTTATTTTTGTGACCAGGGTGACACATGGTAAGGGATGCCCAGCTGTCCCGGTTTCCTATCCAGGCGGGACAACTGGCATCCCAAACAACTTTTGTATTTTGATTAAAGTAATATAACAGGTCCCTCCCCTTTTTATTTACAAAAAAAAAAAATTGAAAGTAGATAAAATCTGTGTGATAGATTTTTTGAAGAAGTTTGAGGAAGAAATTTTTAAATACACCAAACATTCACATAGAGTTTGATGGCAAGACCTACAATTCAAACAATCCTGTGAAGTGTTTCCACCAGGGACAATTTTGTCTGTAGTTGATTTTGCAGAGAATTACACATTCGTTGCACAAAAAAAAATACATAGTGAATATTATCATTCTGATCAAGTCACTGTATTTGTCCAGGATCTATATAGACATGCTCAATAGAGTCTTCATAACATAGAAAGCACCAATGAAAATCAACATGTTATTAAAGAATATCACTTTTATATAAGTGATGATCGAGCACACGATACACATTATGTACAACATTGTTTTGATAAATTTTATGATTCATTGAAAGAACGCGGGATCGGATTCGATCGACATTGGATATGGTCAGATGGATGTGTGGGTCAGTTCAAATCTTCACGATCATTCTATTGGTTGTGTCATCTTAATAAGAAATCAAACATTACACATTGTTGTAATTTTTTTGAGATTGGTCATGGAAAAGGAGAGCATGACAATGTAGGGGCATGTGTAAAATGAGCACTTCAAAGGTATCCAATGAACCCTCATGCCAATCGATTAGAATCCGATGATCAAGTTGTTTAATGGTGCAAACTGGCACTAAGCCATGAAAATAATCCGTCAAGGGATGTGCACATGTGTGCCTATATATGCATGTTACACATGTACAAATGATATTTTTATTCACGTGTTCAAATTTATATGATCTTCAATCATTTTTCTTGATAGATTTCAAGTTAACAAGTTCTTGTATTGTGTAGGTTTTTTTGGTATGTTGGAATCCAAGATGTAAATAGATCAATCCCATATGAATCCGGTAAAATACATGGGACATGAAAAGTGCATTCAGTTAAAACAAAACACTATCAAAATGTGTTTGCATTTGACAGAAGAAATGAATCTTGTTTTTGTTCAGTTTGCATAGAGGACACCAAATCCATAGAGATTTGCGAAAATGAAAATGCGGAATATGTTAAAGCTTGGAGACATACCAAACTTAATATAAAAGGGAAAACTCCACTTGCAAGCTCAGAGGAGATGGAATCAAATGAAACTATAGTGTCAGTTGATGGCGATAGAGTTTCTGATCTTGTTAGAGAAGGTAATTTTTATGTTTCAATTGTTTGAAAATATATTTGTTAAATATTTAAACAACTTGTAGATGTACTTGTAAGTTGGAT
>SNQJ01S0082301.1:42368-55768 GCA_010110895.2 Picea sitchensis
AATGAGAAAAAGCAAGCTAAGGCTAAAAATGATCCTAAGCTACTGACTGTTCAAACATAGATTCAAAAACCTGAGAGGAATACTTCTTATCAAAGGAGGGGATGACTGCCCCACCCTGAACAAAAAGTAGCATGTACAAGCACGTGACTGCCACTCAAATAGAACACGTGTGAATGCGTGCTGAACAACAACAGAGGGCGTGTACACGTGGGCTGACCTTGTACAAGCCGCGTGTATATCTAAACTCTAAGAAAAAATATGAACACAGACAGACCAGACCAGGAAGAGACCTCTAGTATTGATAACCAGGATCCCTTGAAGGCTTGGATACTCTTTCTAACAGAAAAACAAATAATGCAAGGAAAAATAATAAGGAAAAAAACAATCTGAGATAGGACTGTTAGCAAACAAGACTCAGACATAATTCGAGAAAACCCCCTGAGAATGTGTGATTCTGACAGGGAAGAGGAGGACTACCTCTCAGGTTCTCTGAACTCCTACACGCTACTGCTATCTCTACAGCTAGCATTCACACGCGGGCTGTAAGAGGATAAGGCATGGGTACACGCGTGTAGGCCTTATGCAGGCTGCGTGTACCTCTGTGTGTCTCAAAAAACACAGTCAAGCAAAAGTCAGGGAAAGATGGTATGGAAAACTAGACTCCCTACTAGCTCAAACCTTAAAGAAATGAAAATAAAAGACAGGCAAGAAAAAACTAGTCTTTAAACTACCCAAAAACTAAATAAAAATTCCAGGAACCCTAAAGACTATTCTCCCCAGTACGGTCACCAATTCTGATGACAGACGTCAGCTATGCCCGTCCATAGGATCGATCTCATTCATTCATGTGAGATGAATTAGCTCTTCTGATTCCCTACTGGAATCTCTGATGAAAGCCCGATCCACAGGTCCTTCTTTCTCCCTCACGGCCTTTTGCATTCAACGGTGGATTACTCGACTTAATTTCAGGTTTCGGGGTTTCTTGTTTCCCGATGTCAAGAGTTCCTGTCCTCTCAAACTCTCGACCTCCGATTCGCCAATGCGCACCTCTCAGCCTTAGCCTCTCCTAGCTATTCCCTCTAGTCCATATGACTAGTCCTCGTAAGACCGTCATCTTATCTCCTTATCGGGATTTGGGGTTTCGTGATCCTTGATGTCACGAACCTCTGTCCCCGCAATCTCCGATCTCCGATGAGTAATTTCATCGATACACGCCTTTATGCCTTAGCCCTCCTAGCTGGACTCCTGGCCCATATGACCACTATCCCCGTGACCACAGTCTTATTCCCTTTCGGGGTTTCAGACATCGCACTGCCGAAATGCGTAAACACTTTGTCCACGGGATTCCCGATATCCCGATCTGTAATATGACGTCAGCTAACAATCCCTGTCCACCTTTAGCATGATCAACGGCCATGATCGCCTATGAAACCAATGGCTCCAGATCTCCCTCGGGGTTTCGTGACTTCAAATGCCGAAATTCTTTTCCCTTGACTTCCCCGATTTCTCGAAAGCCGATTCTCCGCTATGTTGACAGCTGGCCCTATGATGGCGCTTTCCTCCTTGTCAGGGTTTCGGACTTCGCGATCCTGAATTGCAAGGACTTCTTGTCCACAGGACTCCCGATTTCCTGATTGACAACCTCCCCTTCAGGAAATCTATCGAGTACTCTGATCTCCTCCACGTGCCCTCCTATGATGGACGGTCCTGATCGCTTCTCGCGATTTCGGGACTTTCGTTACCCCAATGACAAAAATCTTCTGTCAACTCAAAACCCCGGTAGCCGATATACTGATGGGTCATTCGATCTCTGCCACGTGTCTCCTCAAACGGATGGTCCAGATCGTTCCATTGTTTCAAGACTTGAAGTTTCCCGACTTCCTCGACCTCGAGAACTCCGATATCCCAAGTACCGATATCTCGATGACAACTCGCGTCGGGACTTTGTACCCGCTTCTATGTGCTGAGAGTTAAACCATGTGCAACTCTCTACCGATCCAATGGCTGACGGGTATCTTGATCCGATCTGACGGTGCAGATCCATCCTTCTTCTTGTGCACTCCTCCTTCTCCTTCCTGGACGTAGAAACCAACGGTCCAAATCTCTTTCTCCCATCGATCTGACGGCTACTGTTCTCTCCTGAGCTTGCGCACTCCTTCTTCCCAAATTTGGAATAATTTCAAAAACCAAAGGCCTCAACCTTTTCTCCCTTTCTCCTCTGCGAACTGCACGAATTCGAGTACTTGCCTTGCACTCTTCGATAGCGCTATTCCTCCTGAGCTTTTTCCCTTCAAACCCTTGAAGGATTCTTCAACTCCTACACCTCTGTAGGGTATTCACATGCACACACAAAAGGTGCTATCCATCCTGAGCTTTCATGTAGCTTCGACCTCCAAGGAAACTCAATTCTTTTTCCTTTCTCCCTCAGATGGAGAATGTTTGGATGCCCTCCTGGCTATCCCTCTGCTCAAGAAACCTCTTGCTGAGTCTACAGGGTGTTCAGCAACCCTGTGAAGATCCCCCAGTGGACTCTTCCTTCACAATACAGAACTCAAAGAGTTCTCTTCTTCCTGTGTCTGTCTGCACAATATCTCAATGCCCACCTGACAGAGTGTCTTTTCATAGAACGCCCAGCAGTTCTGTCTCCTTCTATGCACCCTATGCGCTTGCTCAAGCTACACATGCTGATCTAACTTCATCCCTGAGCTCACCTTCTCTATCAGCTCTTCTGGCCAATTTCGACTCACTTCTGAGTTCATGAGACCCACAGATAGTCTCATCTGCTCATCCCTTCCCACCTGGCAATATGGGATGCTTCTGCTGCCCTCCTGGCAGTCTTTGAGATCTCGCAACGACCTCATTTCATTTCCCTGTTGGCAATGTGAAATTCCCTAGCTGTCCTCATGACAGTCTCTGAGATCCCGCAGTGATATCAACTCATTGCCCACCTTGCAAACTAGAATTTCTTCTCTACCCTTCTGGCAGTTCTTGAGATCCCCAGCTGATCCCAATTCATTGAGATTTCTCCCAGTTTCTGGTTCACATACCTGAACCATTTCTTCTTCAGGTCCATTGAGGTTTTCAGCATACCTCAACCATCCTCTCAACAACCTACGCTGTCTTACGGCCATCAACTCCTTGACTGGCCATTTTACTTTCGACTCCTTCATGGGCCATGCATATACCCATCTCGGCTTGGCTTGTTGCTGCATTCGCAATTCAAGATTTTCTATGTCTGCCCTTATTTCAGCGAGCTCTCTATCCATTTCTGCAAGATTTTCTGCCTTGTTCTTCTTCCCAGCATGCCTATGGTCTTCAGTAACCATGGTGTTGTCTCTGTCTGCTCTCCTAGAAAACCTGTTGCTGTCACTCTGCACCAAGAGTGTTACCAGCTTCATCCTCTAATCCTACTGACTGTCTATGGACTGTTGCCTACCTGCAAACAATCCTTATAGAGTCTCCAGTGCTCTATCTTCCTTTGCTCCTCCCTCTGTTCGCAATATACAAACAGAGTTCTAGCTCTGATACCACTTGGTGTGTGTATCATAGTGGTTTCCTCCTCTGGCTTCCCTTGCCTTCTCCCTCTGCTTGAAATATACAAACAGAGTTCTATCTCTGATACCACTTTGATGAGAGATGTTAGCTACACCCGTCCACAGGATCGATCTCATTCATTCATGCGAGCCGAATTATCTCTTCTGATTCCCTGCTGGAATCTCTGATGAAAACCCGATCCACAGGTCCTTCTTTCTCCCTCACGGCCTTCTGCATTCAACCGTGGATTCCCCGACTTAATTTTAGGTTTCAGGGTTTCTTGTTTCCCGATGTCAAGAGTTCTTGTCCTCTCGAAATCCCGACCTCCTATTTGCCGATGCGCACCTCTCGGCCTTAGCCCCTCCTGGCTATGCCCTCTAGTCCATATGACTAGTCCTCATAAGACCGTCATCTTATCTCCTTATCGGGATTTGGGGTTTCGCGATCCTTGATGTCACGAACCTCTGTCCCCGCAATATCTGATCTCCGATGAGTAATTTCACCGATACGCACCTTTATGCCTTAGCCCTCCTGGCTAGACTCCTGGCCCATATGACCACTATCCCCGTGACCGCAGTCTTATTCCCTTTCGGGGTTTCGGACATCGTAGTGCCGAAATGCGTAAACACTTTGTCCACGGGATTCCCTATATCCCGATCTCCGATATGACATCAGTTAACAATCCATGTCCTCCTTTAGCACGATCAACGGCCGTGATCGCCTATGAAACCAACGGCTCCATATCTCCGTCAGGGTTTCGCGACTTCAAATGATGAAATGTTTTTTCCCTTGACTTCCCCGATCTCTCGAAAGCTGATTCTCCGCTATGCTGACAGTTGGCCCTACGATGGCGCTTTCCTCCTTGTCGGGGTTTTGGACTTTGTGATCCCGAATTGCAAGGAATTCTTGTCCATGGGACTCCTGATTTCCCGATTCGCAATTTCCCGATTGACGACCTCCCCTTCAGGAAATCTCCTGAGTACTCTGATCTCCTCCACGCGCCCTCCTATGATGGATGGTCCTGATAACTTCTCGTGATTTCGGGACTTTCGTTACCCCGATGACAGAAATATTCTGTCAACTCAAAACCCTGGTAGCCGATATACCGATGGGTCATTCAATCTCCGCCACGTGTCTCCTCAAACGGATGGTCCAGATCGTTTCGCTGTTTCGAGACTTGAAGTGTCCCAATTTCCTCGACCTCGAGAACTCCGATATCCCGAGTACCGATATCCCAATGACAGCTCGCGTCGGGACTTTGTACCCACTTCTCTACGCTGAGATTTAAACCATGCACAACTTTCTACCTATCCAATGGCTGACGGGTATCTTGATCCGATCTGATGGTGCAGATCCGTCCTTCTTCCTGTGCGCTCCTCCTTCTCCTTCCTGGACGTAGAAACCAACGGTCCAGATCTCTTCCTCCCGCCGATCTGATAACTATTGTGCTCTCCTGAGCTTGTGCACTCCTTCTTCCCAAATTTGGAAGAATTTCAAAAAACAAAGGCCTCAATCTTTGCTCCCTTTCTCCTCTGCAAACTCCACGAATTTGAGTACTCGCCTTGCACTCTTCGATAGCGATGTTCCTCCTGAGCTTGTTCCCTTCGAACCCTTGAAGGATTCTTCAGCTCCTACACCTCTGTAGGGTATTCACATGCACACACAAAAGGTGTTATCCGTCCTGAGCTTTCCTGTAGCTTCGACCTCCAAGGAAACTCAATTCTTTTTCCTTTCTCCCTCAGATGGAGAATGTTTGGATGCCCTCCTAGCTATCCCTCTGCTCAAGCAACCTCTTGTTGAGTTTGCAGGGTGTTCAACAACCCTGTGAAGATCCCCCAATGGACTCTTCCTTCAC
Source organism: Picea sitchensis (assembly GCA_010110895.2). Classification (NCBI taxonomy): domain Eukaryota; kingdom Viridiplantae; phylum Streptophyta; class Pinopsida; order Pinales; family Pinaceae; genus Picea; species Picea sitchensis. The sequence goes on from SNQJ01S0082301.1 coordinate 47,758, forward strand.
AATACAGAACTCAAAGAGTTTTCTTCTTCCTGTGCCTGTCTACACAATATCTCAATGCCCACCTGGCAGAGTGTCTTTTCACAGAACACCTAGCAGTTTTGTCTCCTTCTGCGTACCCTATGCACCTGCCCAATGCCCACTTGGCAAAGCTCTCAGAATCCTCAGTGATTCTGGTTCTCTCTGAACTCACAGCAGATTTCTCCCTCTGTGCACTCCTTGTTGCTGCTCAATGCCCACTTGGCAGAGCTCTACAGAACTCCTCAGAGCTTATGTCTGAAACTGTGTTCTCTCATACACAACCTTGCCTCCAAGGTGTTCAACAACCTTGAGGTCTCTCTCCTGCGTTTTTGACTCCAGTTCTTGTGCCGCAACACGTCTTTTTTTGAACCCGCAGTGTTCAGAAATGCATCCTCTGTGCACGGTTGTCAGAACCCGCAGTGTTCTGTCACACCCTCCTGGCGTGAAGCCCCAAAGACCTTCGAACCTAGGAATCAAACACACTCCTGCAAATGCCTAACATACATCTACAACACATAAAGAACACTCACAGACATCCACATAACACACAGTAATGCATGAAAAACTGCTCTTTGTATTAAAATGGAAAATGCCTGTTTGTACAAGGTGTTCCTGAGCACGACCTATAACAAGGTCTCAGCTCCTTCTCTCTTCTTCTCTCTACTCGTAGATCCTCTCCAACTACATCACCTCTCCTCCTACTCTCTTTTTTTTACCAAAATGAGATACAAAATATCTCTTACCTGAGGGGGCTCTTCGAGCTCTTCCCTCCAACCTACCTACCCTATTCAATTGCATTGAATGGGCTGTCTAGTCCGTTATCGGATCTAGATCTCAACCTTACAACTATTAAAGGCCGATCTTATCCTACGCCTGCGCAAAGGCATGGCTCTATGGCTCAACAACCTAGACAATTAATATTACATTCAATTCATATTTTAAATGAGGTTGTGCCTCCCTTCAGCATCGAATGCGTGCGCTTGACATGGCTGGTTGGCTGGCTGGCTGACGTGGAGAGATGCTCCTGCATCAAATTCTGTTGTTGGAAAAAACACCCTACGGACTAGCAAATATAGTTCAGACTTTGCATGCAGATTTGACCGAATATAAATTACCTTCTACCTACATCCCTAGATTTAAATCCCCTTTTCTTAGTAAATGCATGGAAAGATCCACCTACCTCATTACTGGCGTTTTATGTCGATCCTCCGTTGTGCTTGATTACTTGTTCGCAATGCTCTTTCCAAAGATGACCTATGCTCAAGACAAACAAAAACTATGCATACATGCTACTTCTATACTAATGGGTTAGAAATCAAACATAAACTAATCAAACCATAGAAAGTTCATGAATTGGGACGGGAAAAGCATTCTCTTTATTACTTAAAATGAGTCAACTTACAAAAGTTGAGACCGATCACCGCTCCTTGAACTTGATCCTAGGCTCCTCTTCTTCTGTCCTTCAACTTCTTTGCTTTAAATCTCCTTTGGCTTTAAGAAAGGCTAAAGGGTTGGGACAATGGAATACGTAAATGGGCAGAGTTTCTTTGCTATATTTGTTCCTCCTCCAAATGGTACCCCTACCCCTTCTTTTATAGGCTAGAAGGAGCTAGGTTTTTGGACGAACCCTCGGCCATGCATGGCCGGGAGATTCAGTTAACTCACCCATAGATTTTTGTTCCGTCAGAAACTTTCCTTTTTTTGTGCTTTTGTAGGTACACGTGGGTTGTTGTGAGTCAGCCAACGTGTACATGCGTGCAGTAATAGGTTAGGGCACGTGGGCCTTTACACAAGAGGATTTTGAAAGAGTTGTTCAGCAGAGTTTTGGCAAAGAAGGGATATGAGTTGGCTTGATGCCAGGTAAGCATGTGTGGTGCAATTTAGGGTTATAAGAATATGTATCATCAATGTATTTGTAATAATGGCTAAGGACATACATTATTATTTTATTTTATAACTAGGTGTGGTTAAGGATGACCTAGTTAACTTTGATATGTGTCTCAATAACCCTCTTGGAGAGTGCACCCTACATATGTGGGATGATAATCCCTCTTGGGAGAATTCCCTACTTATGTTGTGTGTCCTCTCAATTAGTGTGCCCTACTTATGTGGACCCATAACTTGTTTTAGGAATATCTACTTGAGTTGTGTATAAATACACAATTCAAACCTCGTTCGAATATCATTTTTTTATCATTGAGATAAGACTTTCTAGTATAAATTGTTAAGCCTCTAGGAACTGTACATTTTTGGTGTTCTCTTATGGTTGACATATTTTCTCTTTTATGTGCATTTGTTCATCTCAAGTATAGCACACTCATGATTGGACTATTTTTCTCTCTATAACACTTTTGGTTCATCCCTAATGCACCTCTTTAGTGTCGTTTGTTCTCTTTTTACTACAAGTTTTTGGGTTGGTGTTTTAGTTCCATTCAATCCCTTCTTTCTATTTATGATCTCATCATTGTATTAAAACAGATGCGAACCTTCCGTACTCACTCCATTTTTGTTTTTAAGGCTTCTTTTTGGCTATTCATGCCATTGAGATATGATTTTGGCATTCAAAAGAGAATCAAATTGGAGGAATATTAGGGTTTTTTTTCATAGTGTTTCACTCATTGGAAAATATGTCTTTTGGGTGTTGTTGGAGCATGTTTTATGCACTAATTACAAAGATATTGTATTCCCACATCACTAGCATTTAATTTTTTATTTATTTCAACGCTTTTTAAGTTGTTCCATGCTATGGGCTAGTAGCACCACTTTTTTGTGGCTTCAAAACTAGGGTTTCGAACTTGATTTTTGAGCAACAGTTTGGAAAATTTTGGTTAATGGCATTACATTTTTGTGGCTGTGAAATTAGGTTTCCATATCTGATTTTTCAGCAATGGTTTAGAGACCTTTTGGCTAGTGGCATCACTTTTTTGTGACTACGGAAGTAGGGTTTCCATATTTTATTTTTCAACAACAATCTTTGGAGATTTTTGGTTAGTGACATTGCCCTAAGGTTTGCAAAGATAGGGTTTCTAGATTTGATTTTTTTCCTATAGGTGATTTGGATATTTTTGGCTAGAGGTGTTGCACAAAGGATCGTGGATCTATTGTTTCTTGATTCATCTCTTGTTTAGGGTTTCCTAGGGTTTTATCCTTGAATTGTAAGCCACCTTCAAGGGCTAACTACAACAACTAATTTGGAAGTTTGTTTGGATCATCTCTCTCAGGGTTCACTTCAGTATTTGTTTCAAATTTTTCTCATCATCACATATGGGGATTCATATATACTATTTTATGGTTTTATCCTTACACAAGGGTGTTTCTTCTCTTCTAGGGTTCCTTGGGTATCTCTAAGGATTTTTACACCCTTTACAAAAGTATCACTTCAATCCTAGCTTTTTACCTCTTTTTAAATACAACTCTATCTTCGTGTTCATTCTTTCTAGTAATATTTCTCTAGGGATGCATTTTTTGGCTAAGGCTTGTGATGCCCTAAATGATCCTAATGACCCCTAAACCACAAAGAGAGCAATCCATAACCCCTAAAACCCAACCACTAATGGTCACTTGTCCATTAACCCCCAACAAGAACTAATTGACTAACATCTAACCTACTAACTCCTAATGACAATTAATTGACTAAATCTAACCTAGTAATTGCTAACCTTGTAAACCAATAACCCCTAATGTTGAACACACAAACCCATTATATAGGCTAAAAATACTAACCCCCTAACTCGCAACCCCTAACACACTAATTCTTGACAACTAACCCACTAACTCCTACTAGACTCCAAATCACTAACCCATTAACCCATAACCTCTAAAACGCCAACTCCCAACCCATTAAAACATTACCTATTGAAACCTAAACCATTATCTCTTCAACCATTATCCCCCTTACCACTAACCTCATAACACACTAACCCTTAACCCATAGCTCCTAACACACTAACCACTAGCCCACTAACCCCTAACCCTCTAACCCCTATACCACTATCAAACTGACTCAGTGACTTCTGAACCACTAACACACTCACTTAGTGACATCTGAACCACTAACCCATTCACCCACTAACACTTAACCCATACTAACCATTAACCCTTTAACTTGTAACCTATTAAGCCATACCCTACTAACCCTTAATCCTTTGACATGTTAATCCTCTAACCACTAACCCACTAACCCTTTACCCCTTAACCTGTAACCTTGAATCCATTGACACCTAATCCTCTAACCCACTAACCCATAACCCACCAATCCCTAACCCACTAGCCCCTAACCCTTCACACATTAACCCTAACACACTAACATCTTACCCCACTAACCCACAACCGACCAATCCCTAACCCACTAGCCCCTAAATACACCATTAACCCACATATATATTATATATGTTAAATATAAATAAATATAAATTAATTTTATAAAATATATTAATTACAAAAAATAAAAAAATATAATTCAAACAAACAAATTAAAAACTACATGATTAAATCATGCACGTCTCACACTCATGGTCAAATTAGATCCCAAAATACACATGCTCGCGTGACAGAGGAGGCGAAGAGGCCGAGGGAAAGAGCTAGAGTAGCACACTCACAATGCACTTGTGCAATAGAGAAGGAGGCGAATAGGGGTTGGGCAAGAGCTAGAGCACACTCACAGTGCACTCGCATGACAGAGAAGGAGGCGAAGAGGAGGGCAAGAGCTAGAGTACACTCACATGACTGCACTCGCACGACAAAGAAGTTAATAGACGTTGGGCAAGAGAAGGAGGGAAAGAGATAGGGCAAGAGGAGGCCAAGACATAGAGAAGGAGCTGGGCAAGAGAAAGTCAAGGTATAGCAATAGATAAGGAGGCCAACATCCACATAAAAGCCCGAGCGACAGAGAAAGTGAAGGAGGTTGTCGAAAATGGTAATTTCATGGGTTTTATACCCAAAATCACAAGACTCCAATCGAGTTAGGGTTAGGGTTAGCTCTTTTTTTTCTCCATGAAGATCCCTGCTCTTTTTTTTCTTTTTTTTCTCAATATTTCTTACTTTCCCTAATTTTATCAACTAAAGAGATGACCTTCCTCTATTCAGATTATGTTTCTGTTGTTCTTTTGTTAGAATTAGAGAAGTAATACAGAACATAAAAGTGAATACTACTTATGACAAGAAACTCTAAGGAGGATTCAAACATAAAGAAAATACACATGAAGAAGAGTATAAGAAGACAAGTTCACCCTAGTCTCACATCTCTAACACAAGCATGTGAGTCTATGAGTGAAGAAGTACAAGTGATGAAAATACCTTCTCAATTTATTTAGATGAAAGTCAAGGAAGGAAAAAATCATAAAGTGGATCAAGTCCACAACAAAAAATATATCTAATTACTAAATATCCCCACATTTGGAGTACTCCAACTCCAACTCAAACATGCCAGCCTCCAAGGGAAGCACATCCAACAAACAAGGATTGAACATTGAATGCTCCACGAGGTGTGGGTAACACTCCTCCTCCAAAGGTCTCCAATTCTCCAACACTCCCTCTTAGGCCATGTATACCTCTGGATCAATGCCACTTACATGATTGGTTTTTAACCCAAGTGTCCTCAAGTCAAGGCCAAGTCTCCATGTAAGAAACCAAGTGTCCCCGTGCCATCTAGGGTTCAATTCCCTCCTCCAAGATTCCCAATTATCCTCCTCCAAGTAAAACCATCATACCAAGGAAGCAATTGACCTCCATTTTTGTCTCATGAAGAAATCCACTAGCCATGTAGGTCTCCAATTCTCCAAGGAAGAATGCCACACATGCATCAATACAAGGTATTACAATCAATGGGAAAGCTAACTCCAATGTGTATGTCCATCACGTCAACTAAGGGTTATCAATACACCATGCACCCCACATCAAATGAAGCACCCTTAAGTATGGCGTAACTTAATTTTTGAGTAACCTCGAAAGAAAACACTCCCTCTTTATGAGGAAAGTGTTTTCACCAACATCTTTATGCTTCCTTTGCAACTCAATCAAACAATTTCAAAGTAACCTCGAAAGAAAACACACCCTCTTTATGAGGAAAGTGTTTTCACCAACATCATTTTTCTCCCTTTGCAACTCAAACAAACTTTACTTCTACAAATTTAAACGTGTTGCAATCTCAAAATCAACCACTGGCTCCCAGAAAGGAACTACCCCCAAAACATCACACTCATCCAACAAAGTATCACACATCACCTCCTCAAAACAATTGTAAAGATCACAAATGGAAGAATCTAATACAATATGGTTAACATATCTCCTAGGAGGTATACTCACCCTCATTGATGATATGGGCGCTCCTACATCATTTTTTGCATCCTATAATGTTTGGATAAGCCATCTTGGATTTTTGTGTGCTAGAGTAGATGATGAGGAATATCCACCCCTAACCTCACCTTATACAGACCTATATTTGATTCTTATTTTACCTTTGAATCAATGTATAGAGGGTCACCTTGCGTCCTTGAACCGATAACCATATTTCGGCTAACCTAACCTCCTCCATCCCTCGGGACCAACAAGGGGTAGTACAGGAATATTAACCTTTTGTCCATCGACTACACCTTTGGGCCTAATCTTAGGCCCTGACTCACCCTCCGTGGACGAACCTTGCGGAGGAACCCTTAGGTTTTCGGGGCATTGGATTCTTACCAATGTTTGCGTTACTTAAGCCAACATTCTCACTTTCGCTTCATCCACACCTACTCGCGCCAGTGCTTCCCTTTGAGGTGGAATGCTCCCCTACTGATGTATTTTTACATCCCACAGCTTTGGCAGATTGCTTAGTCCTGTTCATCTTCAGCACAAGAGCACTCGATCCTTTTATTGGGGAAATCTAGTATTCAGAGTTTGCCTTGATTTGGAACCACTCTCGCGGACTATACCGAAACAGTGCTTTACCCCTATATGGTCCAGTAAACTGTTGTGCATCAATGCATTTTTGGGAGAACCTACTAGCTCTAGGTTCGAGTGGAATTTCACCCCTAACCACGACTCCTCCACTAATTTTTCAACATCAGTCGGTTCGAACCTCCACTTAGTTTCACCCAAGCTTCATACTGGTCATGGATAGATCACCTAGGTTCGGGTCCATAAGAAGTGACAATTGCCCCATGAAGAATCGCTCTCGCTACTACTTTGGTGGGTTCCCTTAACCAAGCCACTGCCTAGAAGTCGCTGACTCATTCTTCAATAGGAACGCGGTCAGAGATATCATTTTTCCTATCCAATCAGAGTGGATAGCTAATGTGTTCCACCCCTTGAATCAGGGTGGGTATATGGTCGGTCTATGACCCCTAAACACATCCTCTTTATGAGGAAATTGTTTTCACCAACATCATTTTGCTCCCTTTGCAACTCAAACAAACTTTCCTTCTGCAAATTTGAACACGTTTCAATCTCGAAATCAACCACTGGCTCCCAGAAAGGAACTACCCCCCAAACATCACACTCATCCAACAAAGTATCACACATCACCTCGTCAAAACAATTGTAAATATCACAAATGGAAGAATCTAATACAATATGGTTAACATATCGCCTGGGAGGTATACTCACCCTCATTAATGATATGGGTGCTCCTGCATGATTTTGTGAATCCTATAATGTTTGGATAAGCCATTACACCAAAACCCGCAGGTGTTAGTAAACTTCCAAATCAGCGACATCACCTTGAGTGGGTGGTTAGTCCCATGTTCCTAGCATGGAGGTTAGTCCATGAGAGGTGCGGTGGTTAGTCCAACACCCCTAGTTCACGAGAGGTGTGGCGGTTAGTCCAACACCGCCCCTCTGACGTAACTTGAGGGAATTGAACCTGGGCCAAGGCTCTGATACCATGTTAGACAACACAAGTATTCCAACAGAGGACAAACACCTTCAGTAACCACTCACATAACCAGATCAAAGATCAACACACCGATGTTTTCACGTGGTAAAAACCCTACGGGGAAACATCCACGGCCCCAAC
>SNQJ01S0082302.1:24316-35215 GCA_010110895.2 Picea sitchensis
AGTTCATCCATATTTACTTCTTATCAACCATGACAAAAAAATAATGAGTCATATTTACATCAAACACTATTGGGTCCATTACCCAAACCTTTGTGCTACAGGTCTTTCTTCAAGGGTTGACATCAATGACAACCGACCTTAATCAACAGTGCCCTCTTATTTATAGTGCTCTTTATCATCTATTTGGGCCTACTTCTATTTTTTGAGGTTAACACTTAAATATTAATTATTTTATTGAGTCGACATGTCTTTTAGGGATTCTACACGTCTGTATAGGGTTTCTCTTTCTTCTGGGAATATTCTAGTCTCATCAAAGGTTACATGTAGAGGTTAATACCTCCCACAGGTACCATAATATAAAAAATCCCTCCTAGTTAGGGAGGTATTAAAGGCAATGGTATTGAGAAAAAACAGACCATTCAACCGGTAGAATCATCATATCCACACAGACTAACTCATGATCACATAGATCAACTCACAAGCAGCATCACCGCTATCAGTATCATCTAATAGTGTCAAGTGCATCATCTTTCGAATCCATACTCCACCTGAGTAATCAGGCATGATGTTGAATAATTCACTCACTCCACAGAGTGATACAGGGACCATTCTTCTAATATGGACATCATATGTCCTAGAAGAATGATTTTCCCAACAGATGTTGAAAACCATGTCATGGGCTACAGAGATCATTCCTACAATAATGTTGGTCTTGGACTATTTTCTAATCTAGTCATATGCACCATAAAGATCCATTTCTACCCATATGCTTTAGAAAATATCATTCTTGTATCAACCACCCTAAACGGAACGTCATGTCCTTAGGGGGTGGACTATTCAACCTGATTGAGCCAATAGTTGTGCCTCAGGAGAATATCGGTCATGAACCATTTTCATGCCACAACATGTTACTTAGGAAAATATCATCCCATGATATGTCAACAATTTGTCAACCTAGACCATTTTCCACAGAGAGAATGTTTTTCCACCAACACATTGACTATCCATCTAGCTATCAATCAACACTAGTGGTAGTCTCCATGGCAATCAATGTTGGGTATGTGTTATACTATTTACATAAGTAGTAGTGTCTATTTTTCATCGAGTTTGAAAGGGGGTTTGAGGGGGGTGCACGGGGGTGAAATCCCCCCGTGCGGGGGTTTGGGGGCAGTGCCCCCAAGAAAAAAAAAACTTGGGAAACTTGTCGCATTTTTGCCTCGTTTTTCATGTCCATTGTTAGGCGATTTTTCGGCACATGGTTTTTTTACCGATGTTTTTCTATTTACAGTTAAGGAATTAGGGTTGTTGACTAATCAAGGTCATTAGGTTAGGTTTTTGGATGTCGTTGGCTCCTATATGTATATTTTATTGTAAATAAAGTAACACTATGAATGAATATAGAATGTGTTGGTTTTCCTGATTTGGGTTTCCAGGGGAAAAATATCTATGTAATGTTTGTATTTTCCATTGTATATTTTTTGTTCTTTTACTAAAAATCCATTTGCAGTAAATATTGTACAAGGTTAAAATCTACATTTTGTATCAGAGCTTTGTTGGCTTCAGGGGGACGCCTTTATGGTGAAGGGTATGGCTCAGGACTGTGATAAGCCTTGTTATAGTGGTAGATATGTGGTATTGATTTTTCAGGTGAAAAGAAATGGAAAGAAATTCAAAAATGGAGATCGAGAAGTTTAATGGGAAACGTTTTGAGTTGTGGAAGCTCAAGATGGAAGATTTTTTGGTGGATAGAGATTAGTGGATCGAAATAGATCCAGGTACTACACCTACAGTAACTTCAACAGATGACTGGAAAATGTTGGATCGAAAGGCGAAGAGCACAATCTGACTATGTCTCTCAGATTCAATATTACTGAATGTGTCAAAGGAACCTATAGCCAAGGATTTATGGGATAAATTGGAAAAATTGTATCAGTCTAAGTCCCTGGTAAATAAACTATTCCTGAGAAAGAAGTTGTATAACCTAAGGATGAGAGATGGAGACTCGGTGGCAGAGCATTTGAACGCCTTAAATATTGTGGTAAGTCAGTTAGTATCTATTGAGATTAAAATTTCAAATGAAAATAAGTGTATCAGTTTACTGTGTTCTTTACCAGACTCGTGGGATAGTCTGGTTGTGGCCATATCTAGTAATGAAAATTCCTTGAAGTTTGATGAAGTGGTCCCATCCTTGTTGTCTAAGCATATGAGATGAAAGAATATGCTAGGATAGAGCACATACTCATTATTTGCAAGAGGATTCTCCCAGGAAAGAAATAGATATAAGTTCTCAAGTGGGAGATCTAAGTATAAGGGTAGATTTAAATCTCCCGGAAATTTTGTTAAGGTATGTTGGAGATGTGGAAAAGAAGGGCACTACAAGAAGTAGTGTAGATCCAAAGTTGAGAAAAAGAAGGGATCTGAAGAATCTCCTTTACAGAAGAAAATAACTCCAAGGAAGAAGGAGGGGATGTTTACTTGGCTTCTTCAAGCACACATGCAGATCATTAGGCATGGTTGGTTGATTTAGGTGCATCCTTTCATATGAATCCCCACAAGGACCGATTCTATGAACATGAAAGGTATGATGGAGGTTATGTTTTCTTAGGTGATGACTCGACAACCAAAATCATAGGTTGAGGAAAATTCAAGTTGAGGCTCATAGATGGAAGGATTATAACACTACCTGGTGTTCTGCACATCCCAATATTGGCCAAAAAATTGATTTATGTAATCAAAATGGATGATGCAGGGCTAAAAACAATATTTTAAAAGGAAATCTTGATCTAGATTTAGGAGCGGAACGAACTTATTAACAGAATGAATACAATAAACACAGAGATATGAAGAATAACACAGATATCCTGGGAACATTATCTTCTATTGAATAATGAAATAGGTTGAAACTGTAAAACTGTAGAACTAAAAACACTTGCTCGAATGGTGGTAGCTATCTCTGAGAAGAGATGTGGCTGCTACGAGCATCCATTGAGTAGAATGGATTTACAATGAGGCTCTAGAGGCCTTTTTGATATTACTCATGATTTCCAAAACCCTAGTGTTACACATTATTTTGGTCATCTTGATGATCCATTGACAAACATGTGTTCATGTTCCCAAAAGAGCCTATCTTCATGAGAAAGGTGACTGACTTCTTCTTATCAAAAACCCTATTAAGGAAGGTCGTCGCAGGCTTCTCCATAGGCAGGGTGTGATGATGCCTGGTCTCTGCCCTGTGTTATACAACTGGAATGTGACGTCTCCGCAGGATGCTCTACAGCTAGGGTGTGACGATGTCAAAAGGATAAGAAAAGGTCGAACTTCGCGAAAGTTCTATAAAGGGATCTTCTAGAAGATGAGGTGGAATCCGTATGGTTGGGATCCTACCTGCTTCTCTGATTTGGTGGGATCATCCTAATATCTTCAACCATCTCTCGTTCCCCTATATAAAGAAGGATTTCCCATGGAAAAGGCTAAGGTTAATGAAGGTTGATTCAAGCAATATTAATATTGAATAGGCTAAGAATTGGATGAGGAATTCTACCTTCAATTCATATTTGAGAGCTTCATTTCAGTTTATCAAGTCATTGTGGATCTTCCTCATTCAAGGATTGGAGAAAGTGTGTGAATTGGAGAAAAGGGTCATTGGAAGGAGACCTTGCAACATAAAGTATTTGGTTGTAATCTCCACTTTCATTTTAACATGATACAGTGATATGTTTCTTTCCCATAAAACTTGATTTTTTTTATTGTATGATTCCTTGATCACATGCATAAGCTCTCGTTGAGTATATTATATTGCTTTCACTTTGGTTGGCTTGTGTTCCCTTGTATATACAATATCACAGGAGCACTAGAGTGAATCTAGGATGACAAAGGCAAGAGGAAGTGATATTTAAATGGTATGTTTCCCATCTCTTATCAGATAGTAAACTCAATGATTAGAGCTTAGGAAAAGCGTCATATTTTGTTCTGTGTTGTTCTAGATCTAGGTGGATCTAGGGAGATCTGTTCATGTCTGCATTTACCAATAAGTCCCATAACAAAATTGGATACCATACTAGGGATACGACCTCCTTTTGATTTTTTTCTTCTCATTTTTCTTTAGCTTGCCTTCCTTTGATAACTTTATTTCTCTGAGTCTGTGGGTGATCCATCTGGACTCACTGGGTTTATAAGTTCCTTTAGATTTTTTGTCTTTCTTCCAAATTTTCAAAATTTACAGAGATCATCTCACTATACCTCATTGACAGCTTGTGATGACCCTGAGACATCGCTCTCTGCTTATCCAATCCAGTGCGACGACGTCACACTCTTCTCTGCCAGTGGCCTGCAACAACCTTAGCTCGTCGCTATGTGTCCTATACCCAGCCTACGACGACTCTTGTAGGTTTTGATGGAGTGAGTCATTTTGTCTTTTACCACCCAGATTTGCCTTAGTAGCCTAGGGTGAACTTCTCATGCCCATGTTTGATTGATTCCTGAGTTTGTAGCCTGCTTTTGATTGGTTTTCAGTGATTGAAAGTCTTTCTTTTCATTTTGTAAGTTTTTTACTCATTCTCATTGTCACAAGGATATAATCTCATATCTTCATCTGGGTTCTTGTTTGACAAAGGGTATTTGGTTTGTTTTAAAGTTTTGGATTCATTCTATTTGTCAAATTGTTTGTTGATTAAGAAATACTTTTTGCTTACTTGCATCAAAAGGTTTTCTTGTCTTTTTCGTTTTTGTCTACATTACGAATTTGGTTTGGGAATTGTGTTGTGAGTGTATTCATTTTCTTGGATTACATTTTCCTTTCATTTTTATATCTCTGATTTTGTTTTGGAAAGGAAGAATTGAATTCACTTTTTCTTTTAGTAATCTCTCGTAAGAAAATGTTTACATTCGAAATATTTTAAAGAGAAGAAATTGGAATTTTGTAGTTCATGATTGTTTGGAATTGTGTTCATTCGGAATTAAGGAATTGTACTTGGTAATTGTTGTACTTCAAAAGAAATACCTTCTCCCTACTATAACTAGAGTTCATTGAATTGAAAATTCCACAATCATATATTTTTTCATTTTATTGGGTCAAGGTCTCAACTTCATCAGTTTCACTTCCATCTCTCCTTCTGAGTAAACAACAACCTCTAAAATACAACATAAATTTAAAATTTATTAGTAACTTTTATTTTCTAGGGATCTTTTTCACCAACATTAGCTAGGATAGTGATTTGGAATAGGTTGTAAGGCACACTCTCCAAAGCATCAAAATACACAATAGTATCTTGTGATAGGGAGAGTTCAAATCCAATTGCTACATTTTGTCCTGGGAAGCCCTTCTCACACAAGGGTCAAACTGGAGGTCACATTAAGACAGGCAGAGTTACTCACCCTGCTTTGTTGGTCTTGGTGTAGATATTGCGTGTATTATGGGGGTCGCTTGAAGGTATACCCACAATTATGAGTGGAAGCCTTTCAAGTTGATTTTGGGCTAGATACCCTACCTTTGCGTGTGGATCGGATTGTCAATTGTTTCCCCAGACATCATTGTTGTAATTGGTAACCTTAGTAGCCTATATCTATAGGGTCTTTACACGAGGTGACTATGGGGGGGAAATTCTTCACGGTACCTGGAATCGACGTTGGCCAAAATCACTTGGGCTCCTTGGAGGGTATACCCACGATTATGTGTGGGAGATTGAACCAGGGGGTAAGTCCGTTAAGTAGGTTGTCAATGTAACTTTTCCACCCGCTTATCCCAACCCCTTCTTGTCTTGACTTCATGACGTTAGATTTCATCACGAACTAGTGACTTCGAAATAAGAAGATTTTGTTTGCTTGATTTGATTCCTATATTTTATTAGTGAGTGTTGTTTGTTTCCTCTAATCGGCCATAGATTTTATTTGTTCTTTACTTGTCTCAAGCAACATCGACTTTCGTCGTTAATGTAGAATGCAAGGGTTACCCCCAGAAGATCTGGAAGGTTACCAACATTTTCCTCCTAACTCACCAGAAGGATCTCCAGAGGGAGTAGTCAACAAGGAAGTAGCTTCTGAGGTGGGGAGCACACACTCTTTAGAAGGATTTCGAATTGTTTCAAACTCTTTAGAGGCATTCAGACTTCCCTCTCTTAGACCAGATGCATGTATACTTCGGATGAACTCATATGGGGAAATTGTTGTTGTTGACAACACTGAAGTACCTACCGGACCTAACATGGGGTCCAGAGTAGAGAATCCACTTTTTCCAAGTGAACCATTTAGGATCCCATCTCACACTGTTGGAAATTCTAATTTTGGTTCTATCCATTTGACAGTACATGATTTGTATGATAACCTAGGAGCAAGTCTTGATCGACCTATGGAATCACAATTTCTCGATATGTTTGTCACCTATACGGTACCTTTAGACCATTTTACTGGTACTACCAGTAATTTTATCACCATTTCAGACCAATCATTGATTGGTTCTCACTCGATTCCTACTCTCTAGATGGCCCATTCTACTATGGTTCCACAAGATACTACAATTCCTACTGGAAATTTGGTTATCTCCCAAGCTCCAATTGGGACACCACTTCCACCTAGATCAAATATGTCACTTCCCCCTGGGTATAGAGATTTGAATACTTTTGTTGCTACCTCTACCCAGGTTCCATCTGGAGTTTCTAGACTTTTTGTTCCTCTTGGGTATAATGTTGTTGTTGGTTTTGTTCCTACACCTTCCCAGTTTCTCTCTGGAGGGACTTATGTCCTTCCTCCACCTTCACTTGGAGGATCTGGCCCTAATGGCTCCAATCTTCTTGGAGGCACCGGTCTTTCTATCACTTCTGTTTTCCAGATTCCTGTTGGAGGTCAACCTCAAGTTGGGGGGGAACATATGATTGGGGCACAACCTCAACTTGGGGGGGAAACCTCAGGTTGGAGTCCATAACCCACTATATGGACAGAACGCACCTATGGTACAATATCTACCTTGGAATATTTCTTTCCCAGGAAATCTACAACCATCTGGGGGGGAACATCCTCAAGTCAACTATTTTGTACCCACTAACCTCGGTCAACCGTATACAGGTTCTTTGAATCCCGCTTGGGGTATGAACGTTCAATCTAGTGTTCCTTTCCAAGGGAACATCTCTAATCAACCCAAACCTATGGGCTATATGCCTCCAAATCCTTCACAACCAAGTCTGTCACGACTATCTAATTATTTGTAGACTTCTTATGGTCCTACTGGTATACCTACGGGGCTTCCCCCTCAAAACTACCAATTTCCAGAAGTGAACCGACAGTTTCCTTTTCTATCAAATTTGGATTTACCTGATCTGTCTAGGATTTTGGATGATCCTATCTTACATTCTTCTTCTTGTCTCGTCATACCGGCCAAGTTACCGTCCAACATTCCTAAATTTGAAATGTGAGCATGAGAAGATCTGAATAATCATGTTATGACATTTCATCTTTGGTGTTCATCCAACTCCATCAGGTTACGACTTTTCCAACGAACTCTCATGGGTTCAGCAGAAAAATGGTACATCGATTTACTACGAGGTTTCTTCAATGACTTTAACACCCTATCCATGGATTTTTTGACACATGACCAGTTACCAATTTGATACGAGACGGGAATCGAAATTTTGAGTTCTTTCAAGCAATCCTCGTCCACTCATATTTCTGATCACATCCATGAGTGGAGGAGGAGAAGACGTTTAATCAAAGTTCCCCTTCCTGATAAACTCTTGGCAGAGTGGTTTACCAAATATCTCATTGGACCTATCGCTCGTGATGTCGCCATGGGTGGTTTTGTCACTGAAGAGCATGCGATTAGTCGTGCTCAGTATCTTGATTTTGTTTATTCACAAATGGGAACACTTTACGATTTGATCCCTAACGCTCCTTGTCCTTCCATAAATCCTACCCTAACACTTCCAGCATATTCTCACGATGTTGATGGTGTGATTGGCACCTTTCATGTTGAGGCCTAGTCCACACACGTCAGTCACACCAATCCCAAATCTAATAATTCTAATGTGAAAAATGATCCTATTCCTACTCCTTCCACCGGTAAGACTGTCGAGGTTAATTCTGTTCAATCCATGCCTACCGGAAAGAATCAAAATAAAAAGGAAGGGAAGGGTAGGAATAAGGAAGACAAGAATAATAATCTGCAATCTAGTAAATCCAAGACACAAACCACTGATGAGAGAGATAAACATAAACCTCGTTACCCCTGCCTTATTTGTGTTGATGATCATTACATGAAATATTGTCCAAGACACGTCGAGATTACTAAGTTCCTCCAAGGGAGCGGAAAACCTCCTACACCTGTCATTTTGTAATAACCTTTCCCTTCTTAGTAGCAAGCCCAACTAGTCATTCATGACCAAACTTCTCCTTCTACCTCGTCCTATGTCCTTATGTGTATTGGTGATTATAAAAAGAGTGAAGTTACAATCGTGACTCGAGCCAAGGATTACTCTTCGTCAAAAGAGAAAGTTGATAATATACCACCTTCGTTGGTTCAACCTTCCCCTCCAACTTCACCTCCAAATGGTCCTCTTCATCTCGAAAGACTGGGTCTCGATACATTCCTTCACCCTCCTCCCAAGCACGTTGTTCGAAAGTCTTCATTCAACCCTCACGCTCGTGTTGCACAAAACTACAGTATTGTAAAAGATCTTTCGCAAGCACCCTCTGCGATGTCAGCTCTCGAAGTCCTTCAAAGTTTCCCTGTTCAACGGAAGGCACTGTTAAAATCCATTGGTGGAATTGATCCCATGGATATTAATCTCATAATATTTTACTTGGAATATCACGTTCCAAGGATTCCTCCTCAGTTATCATTTCATATCCAAGTTGTTGTTGAAAACAAGAATATATGTAGAACTGTTATTGACAAAGGAGCCTCGACTTGCGTCATGTACATCACTTGTTGGAAATCCATTGGCTCTCCTACCCTCACTGAATCACACAATACACTTAAGGCATTCAATGGTATAGACTTTAAACCCTACAGTGTTCTTCCCTCATTATCTATTATGTTGGAAGGTAAATCGGTCAATGTTGAGGTTGACGTCTTCAATGCACCTATTGATAATAACGTTTTACTTGGTCGTAGCTGGATTGATTCCATGTGTGCAGTTGTGTCTACCCTTTGCCATGTGTTACATTTCCCACACCAAGGAAAGGTTGTTCTTGTTGACCAACTGGCCTTTTTTAATTCTGATTTTCATACTAGCAACTTTCCCTTTATCTCGAAGACACCCCCTGGTTACGAGAATGTTGGAGTAGGTATTTTGAAAGATTTTACTTTTATGGGTACATTTCCAATCCCACCACTCTATATTCCCCCTCCTTTTGTTGCCTATATTAACATGATATCCACCATTGTTCATGACACCCCTGAGTCATATGACCCATGGGTAGTACCCAACCCTGGTGATCACCTTTGTTATGGCAACCATATTCCTTTAAGTCCGGTCAAATCTTCTTACCAAGCTATTCAATCGGCAACCCCTTCCTCTCTTTCTCTTTGTGATTTGTCTCTCGATCCGTTTCACGTGATTTTTCCTACTAATGAGATGATCATGTCAGTCATGTCTATGGAAGACACTCCCTGGGATGATGGAAATCACTGCTCCATTCTCTTCCTATAACGTGACACCATCGAGAGTTACCAACGGATTTCGACTCCGTCAATCCTTGTTGTTATTTCTTCAGTTCCTGAGTCATCACACGATGTTTTGTACGAAGGGAACTTGAGAAAAATTTCACCTAACATCCCTCTCGACATATCCATTAAACCTGGAGTAGTGGATAATGTTCATATTAGAGCCTCATTTTCTAATGATGAGGTCCACACGTATAAATCCCTTTTCCAAGAATTCTGCGACGTTTTCTCTTGGAGTTATGAAGAGATGCCATGTATTGATCATGATAAGTTGTACATGAGAATAAGACATACCTGGACGCTAAACCTGTTTGGCAGAGACTTTTCCTAGTGCACCCATGCAAAGTTGTTACTTTCAAGCTTGAAGTTGAAAAAAATCTTAAAGATGGCTTTATTTATCCCATGGCTTTGACTAATTGGGTATCCAATCTAGTTCCAGTGAATAAGAAACAAGGTACCATCCGCATTTGTGTATATTATAGGGACATCAATAAGGCTTGTCCTAAAGACAATTACCTGACCCCTTTCATTGACCATATCATCGACGACTGTGCCAGCAGTCAGATTTTCTCTTTGATGGATGGTTTCTCTGACTATAATCAGATTAATATTTTACCCGCGGACCAACACAAGACCACTTTCATTTTCCATTGGGGAACCTTTTCTTACCGGAAATTACCCTTTGGTCATGGTGTGAATTTTCAGCATGCTATGTCTTATTCTTTCCATAATATTAAGCACATCGTGCAACCCTATCTTGACAATCTACCAATGCATTCCATGCATCGTCAAGATCACCCGGCACATTTGTTGGACAACTGAGAGGGGGGGGTGAATCATGTTAGAAAAAAAAACAGGACCGCGGAGCAATAAAATAAAACAAATGTAGAAACAAAACACAGAAGACACACAATACAAGAGAGACATAGATTTACGTGGTTCACCCAGTGTGGGCTACGTCCACTAGAGAAATTGCCAGGTCCTTCCTTTATTATTATCCAGTAAATGAAGGGATACAACCTACAGCAAAACCCGTTGTAACTTCCTCTTCTTTCTCTCACAGTCTCCTCTCTTAGAATGCAATATTCACCATCATCCATAGCTGCAATACATTTCCCTCATAAAAGAGGGTTGCCTTCTAGGGAAAAAAACCCTAACATAATCTCTACCGTTAGATCTACGACCTTATAATGAACGGTCCAGATTTACAATGAAATTACAATATACTTTTACAAGGCAATTTTTGC